>WFKH01008282.1:0-16269 GCA_016163765.1 Magallana hongkongensis
AAATATGAAGGCCCAAATATGGGATACAGGGTGTGAGCCAGCCCCTTCAAAGATATCCCATTATAACTGTATTATACGAAATTTCCCATTTTGGCCAGTCTAGCTAAGCCTGTTCGAGGTCGTGTAAACCCAATTCCTTTTGAGTGTCGACTGGGCTTTCTCGGGGCAACATCCTCATCAAATATGAAGGCCCAAATATGGGATACAGGGTGTGAGCCAGCCCCTTGAATGATATCCCCATTGCAACAGAATATGATGAATTTCTTACCTTTTCGCCAGGCTAGCTAATTATGTCAATGTTCACTTCAGGTCAGCAAGATTTAGTTTAAAAAAAAATTAAAAAATGAAGTTTATATGGAATTTTGAATTTACGTTTATTAGCATGTTTACGGTAATTTGAATAGCGAACCGACCACAGAATTCTATTCGCTATTCGAATAGTGAATAGCGAAAAGCGAATAGAACTCCAACTTCTGAATGCCAAATTTATCAGTAATCTTGTCCAGAACGAACATGTCGCTACTTCCAGGCACACAAACTGTTTCCGCCAAATGCCCACGCGCGCACCTGCTGTGCAGATGGCCTTTATTAAGTAAAGAAACTTCATCAAAATGAGGTGAACATAAGGTATCATTGCTCGCATCTATCAAAACATTGTGCTTCACTAAATGATCTAGTTCAATGATTCCAGATAAATCTCTGAGTTTAGCTACTACGATGGACTTACTAAACACGTGCCCTCCAAACGATAATGTTACATTTGTTTTATCCTATCACTGAAAGCCAATCTCCGTCCGCAGTCGTTAAACTTGTATCTAACTTCTCTGGTTAGATGCTCAGAAAATGACTCAAATATGTTCTACGACACTAAAGTCAGAGATGACCCAGTATCAACCAAGAAACAACCTTTCTCGAATAAAGTTCAACTTCCATAAACCAACACTTCTTTGAACTAGAATTCAATCGAACAGAAACATTTTTAGTTAGTATTTTTTTCTACCGTCTATTGACTGATTTAATCCTGGGCTTGTGGCCGCAAGCGCAGCCGGTTCTCGTATAGATAAGTAATGTCATTTCCGCTTCCGGTCTTTAATATTCCTTGCGTTTCATTGCTCTGATTATGCTTATATAACGACTTTGTTTACATATATAACTTTTTACATTTTTTGATTCCATGAATCACTTGGGTAGACTTTCTGGTTTCTTATCACCATACATAGAAAGTGTCTTTTGAAATATTCGTTCAATTGATTTCTCTAGATCTTCATCGCATTTATGATTACTAAAATCATTTCTTTCCAGAGAGATCAAAGCGCTCCTCTGCCGCTGTGGCAGTTTTTCGGTGTACCTCGGTTTTCTTAATATGTTTTGTGATCCTCAGGACTCATATTCCAAGGTCAAAGATATTCCTCGATCTTATGATTCATGGTGCGGAATTGCACGTATCGCTTAAACTTTTGGGACCATAACCCAGAAACAAATTGCTCAACTGTCAGGTCTTCGCGCCTATCAAAAGGAATGGATTGAAACACACTAGTAGCTAGTCGTCTAAGCGTATATCCGTAATCCGCTACCGATTCACCAAAGTTTCTACGTCGGTTCCAAAAGTCGCAGCTGTATGCAAATTCACGTTCGGCAGGACAGGATCTTGGTGCTAGTGCGCTTTAAAGCTCAACGTACTTTTTGAGCTCGCGATTTGTAAGTTCACTTAAAACTCTTTGAGCCCGTCCACGGAGACACATAGATAGCTGAGTAGCCTTTTAACAATCCGTCCATTCATTCCATGAAGCGACACTTGCTCAAAGTGGGATAAATGATTTGGTCATTCTACAGTGTCCCAATTATAAATATAAGGTTATTTGTACTATCGACACCTTTTTGCTGCTTAAGGAAAGTCTGAAAAATCATCAGATATATCATGAAAAATTAATTTCATTTCAGTTTCTTTACCAAAACCAAATTCAGGTCTTATAATTTTATTTTCCGCTAAATGTATAGCAAAATCTTGCCGTTTAAAATCCCGCGAATCGCGAAATGTTGTACCTTAACTGTCTTCTATAGTTTCATATTGGTGGGTCACGTGATCCGCGATATAAGTATACGTTTCGTGTTTGTTGTTGTGAAATACACATTTCTCGGGTAACTGGACTATAAATAGGCATTTTAACGTCATAATGGAATTTTCAATAAATTGTGGACCTGATTTATCCGAACGGACACATTATTTACTGTGTTTTCTGAAACTTGAACAGTTTCTGTTATTTCCATTTTACATTTATCCTCAAATGTAAAGGATTTTTCATCGTAGCTGCCGTTTACAAGAAAACTTGGTAGCAAAAACCGTAGCAAGGCTAAAATCCTATCCCACTTTGACATTTTTTACAAATAAAAAAAAACGTCAACACAGTGTAAAACACGAAAAATAGTTCAAATATCCTTGAAGTGAGCCCCCAAATATTTATGTAACGGGACCGTCTAGGGGTTAGTCCCGTACAGATGATCCGAGTTGTTCAAAAAGGATAACGAGTAATTTGATCAGTGTTTAAGAATATTTATTGATCCACATATATTATATGAAGTGCAAAATATAATAATAGATTATATTGATATAATCATTTGCCATAAATTTACACATGCGTGAAACTTTAATTTTCTATAATCCCAAAAAGTGATACATGTACTTTCAAATAGTATTGAAACCACAATCCTCATAATTATCTGAATCTATACTTTATAAAACAATCGGACACATTCTTAGTTCACAGGAATAAAAATTATTCATTTATTTCATTATTTTTTTTTCAATGTAGTTTCCGTGGATTTCAGCAATGGCGAATAAAACTGGAGAAATTCTTACTTTGATAGCTGTGGGACTTGCCCTAGGATTCTGGCTAATTGCCATGACAACGCATGGATGGCTTATCATAGCTCAAGTGATTAATGGATGATTTATATAAATGCATTAATTTAAATAATACACACGTTTAATTAGCTCAATATGTGGTGCTTATCACTCCTGTAATATTTTTTATATTACACCATGTATTCTTACTCCACGTGACGTCATAAGTAAACATAACGAAGATTTAAGTCAATTGATTGATTGAAATTGAAAAAGTAACAGTTAGTACAGTTGAAAATGCTAAAGTTATTATTATGAAGCATTTAACACTTTTTTTTTATATAAATTTGCTTTTATCAATTGATAAGAATATGTTCGAAAATAAAATGATTGTTTAGTTAGAAACTTTTTTATGTGTACAATTGATGACATTAGGAACATATTATTAAGATATTTAGTACATGAAATGATTTCACAATCATCGCAATTCATTCTTAATATGTTTTGTTTTAAATAACAATAATGTCTGATTAGATGATTTTTCTATGACAACATCTGTTGAACCACTATATATAGACACTAAATTCACTTAAAACTAATTTTTTACCATAGTTCTTAATACATTGCATTTTAGTGGCAGTAAAACATTCATATTTCTAAGATACAATTCAAAAACATTTGAAAAAAAAAATCAATACAAATTATGATATGTCAATTTTGTTATTATAAATATTTTTTTTTATATTAAGTCTATCATATTTATTTAGATGACTAGTGTATCAGATATCGAACACGTGGCAAGTCACATTTTCTATTTTTTTTAAGAGTATTTTTTTAAAAGTATGATAATTAATGGAGCTTTTCTGCCATGTGTACTTCTTTCTTATTTATTTATCCGACTATTATTTAATTTTTTTTAAACTTATACGGTAATCAGGTAGACAGACAGATAGATATAACGATATATAGATAAATAGAATGATTATTTGATTATTAAATTTACCGTAATCTATACGTTGGATTTTTATCAAACACAAACACATTTCAACAAAAAATAGTTAAATTCAATACATGTATATGGTAAACATTAAGAGATTTCTCCTTTTTTCAGCATAATTTTACTGACCCTTATTGTTTACCATCTTTGTTATTTTATAGGAAAAAATGGAATTTGGAGTTTTTTATGTCAAGCAGTGTGTGAAAGAAATTTGCATACATGTAGACTTCTCTCCGTCGAACAGCGAAGCTCAACTTGAATTACGTAATCTATAAAATAAATATTGCATGGCATTTTTATCTCGCATCCCATATTAACTAGTCCTCGGTCGCAGTATATTAGCCTGAGAGCCGTAAGGCTTACATGCATAAACAGCGACCGAGGGCAAATACGCGATGCGATAAAAAAAAAAATGTCATGATTTTTATAACATACTTACAGAAAATATCAGACACAATAACAAAAAAAAACTAGATGCTTTCATAAGACAATAATACCCGCACCAAGTGTTTGCCCCTAAATAACACTGTTTTGTTCCAGTTTTAGTAAAAATGAAGGTCACATGCAATATCCGGTAATTTTTAAAAATTATGATTTTCATAAAGGATGAAATCCCATCCCTTAATACACATAAGCGGCCCTTTATGTACAATTTAGGGTTGGAACTGTTTGCATGTGAATTTTAAGTTAATCAATACTCTTAACATTTCATGACATAGAAAGTATGGTCTATATAACTATTACAAACAAAATTAAATTATGCCCCTCCCCTCTGCAGTTGACAGCTTTAGATTTGCTTCTGTGTGCCAACATCGTGTGCACAAATTTAGAGAAGAGGTAGGAGTAAGGGGTCCAGACCCTTCTCCCTCTTTGAAAAATTCATTTATATTAATTGTAAAATTACAAAAATACACCTCAGACCTCAATCCCGCCCGCAAATACAATTACATGTATTTCTCGGACCCCCCCCCCCCCCCCCCCCCCCCGCACACTCCTCATGGATAAATAAACATCAGAATATTTTAATAACAAGGAAAACCTGTACATCGCTAGTTGCAACAAACTGCAAAATAATTGACATAATTATATTGCGCAATGATTTTTAATGCAGAACTGCCAGGACAGAAGATATAATTACTGATTTAGGGTGGTATAAGAGATATGTCGATACTTATGTGGATAAAGTGCGTTATAATCAATATTCTTTCTTGGTGACGTTTTAGAATTTAAAAATTTTACAATACATGTATTTGGCAAAAAAAAATAAGTTAAAAAAATAAGTTTTTAAAATTTTTGGAAAGTTAAAAATAGAAAAGCCCCAGCAGGATTTGAACTATCTACAGAAACGTAGTTACGCTCTAGCCCATTGCACTTCACTGTTAGGTAACATTATTATGGGTGAAAATATTATATTTATACTTTATTGTTTATTTCAATAGGAAATACATCACAATATGCATGTGTCCTGTACCACCGTAAGCCGTGTTTGCTTTATATGGTTATTCAAATAAATAAAATAGTGCAAGAGGTTTTAAAGAATAAAGTCATTAAAATACATGCATGTTACAAATAACTGATCTTTGTCTAAAGGTACGTACACAACACATATCTACAGGCCGCATTAGCGGGTATTAGTTTACCCAGCTCTTCGATTAGATGGGTTTCACGTGGTGTACATACCGGTATGTGTTTTCCATATGCAGAATAGGATTAATTAACATGTATAAACGTTTCTTTTGTGATGATCAGCTAAAGGGATTCATATTATGCTCTAATTGGATTATCATTATGATGTTGACCAATATAGGTAAGCATAATACATGTAGTAGCACAATATTATGAGACACAGGTATACATATTACGTATTGCTTTCACTTTCTAAATAAGTGATCTCGGAGATCACTTATTTAGAAAGTGATAGATTAAAAGATGATGATACAGTATGCTGGCAAAGGGAGACTCCCTTTGCCAGCATACTGTGTCATCATCTTTTAATATTTAAATAGTAGGCTTATCATCGTTACCTATCCTATCACATTTGTACAGTTTCTGTCATTTTAATTGCAAAAGTTATTTTTCATTTGTCAGACTTGCACTATTGAGACTGACCCATATTGACCCTGTGATATTTTGTATTAAATTTGTGTATTACATGAAGGTAAGTGTAGAGACTTATTATGTTTATATGAGTTATAATAGGAAGGAAGGGGTCTTTCTTTCTGAATGTATTATGATCCATCAAATATAATGTAGGCCATGGCCCTATGGGATTGTTCTGACCCTATAAAACAGGGAAATATCAAACATCTTGGAAACTGTTGAGATTCCCACCACTAAGCCATATATATTCTTGTTTCTAATGTCATTATGATGCATCAAATGGTGTAAGTACATGACCCCCAGGAGTTGTCTTTAACCCCCCCCCCCCGGAATAGGAAATGATGATAAAATTTGAAAACTTTTGAGATCCTCATCCCTTAAATATATCTATTATTACTCTTTGTGTCATTGCGCATCAAATGGTACAGTGTTTGACCCATGTGGGTAATTCTAAGCCTAATGGTGACCCTTCGTTGTTTAGGAGACTTTACAATTGCCCCAAAAACATACCCGGTATAATATTTTGTTTATCTTAAAAATCAAAAAGCAATTTCAATTATCTTAATTAATGCGCATCTAGAGAAAAATACCAATCAAGAAATGATTTAAAATTTGCTACTGTACACATGTAAGAATGTAAGAAGACTGAATCTTAAGAACCAGGTTTGATCGGGGGTGGGGATGGGGTGGATAAATATTTAGTTTTATTCATTTATTTTTATTAATTAGTTATTGATCCCCAGGTAGAACATAAGACTTCTGATCATATCTCAATAGATCATTTGTCAATTGTGCAAGGTGTAATTTGATATATTTTTTTTTAAGGGAAACATTTCTTACCAGTTTATAAAACTTTTTTGACCCCAAATTATGTTTTGATTTTAATAGATCATTTGAAAATTAAGAAAAGTGTAAATGTAAGTTTATTTTTTAAGCAAAAATAAATGCAAGGTTTTTTTATTTAAAGAAAAAAATGTCATTCTATATACAGTTTATAAGGACGGATACATGCGCAGATCCCGATTATTTTTCCAGGGGGAGGGGGTACAGTTATTTGAGTTTGCCGAGGGGGGGGGGGGGGGGGGGTGGGCGATGCATATATTTGGCAATCTTATAATATAATTTAAAGAAATTTGAATTTTGGAGGAAGGATCTGGACCCACCTAACCCCCCACTAGATCTGCGCTTGGAATAAATGTAAATCTTCTGCTACTATTTGACTACCAGGATTAAATTTAATTTTTCAAAACCTTATTGCATATCTATAGGACAGTTCCTATCATATCCCAAGATATGATGTGTCTATTCATTAAATCATGAGGAGTTCTAGGATCTAGGTTTTTCTGAGTGACAAACGTCAATTTTCTGCTATTTTTTGACTCCCTGGAAGAAATTTAGATTTTTAAAACCTTATTGCACATCTATATGACAGCCCCTATCATATCACAGGATATGATGTGTCTATTCATTAAATCATAAGAGAAGTTCTGGGATCTAGGTTTTATTAAGGAGTAATAAACGTCAGTTTTCTGCTACTATTTGACTCCCTAGATGAAATTTAAATTTTTAAAACCTTATTGCACATCTATAGTACAGCCCTAATCATGTACAAAGATATGACGTAGCTACTCCAAAAGTTGTAAGAGGAGTTGTGGTAACCATACTTTTTTTGCAAAAAAACCTTCATTTTTCGTTGCCCACCGATCCCCGTTAAAAAAATATATGAAACCTGATCACATTTCAAAATGACACCCCAAATCATATTCTAGAAGATCATTTGGCTACTGGAAAAAAATGTTGACGATTTTGAAACCAGATTTTTTGAAAAAAAAAAGAAAAAAAAAGTCATTTTTCAGCCACTTAATGATCCCCGGGACAAAATTGAAATTTCCGAAACCTTATTGCGCATCTATAGGACACTCCAAAACGTATTCCAAGAGATGATTTGTCTTTTGTTGAAAATGTAGGAGATTTTTTTTTTTTTTGTAAAAATAAAAAGTCATTTTTTACCAATTATTTGACCCCCAGGACTACCAGATAATTTTTAAAACCATTTTACAAAACAACATGACACCCAAAATCAAACTCCAAGAGTTCAGTTTGCTGGTTTATAAGATGTAAGAGCAGTTTGAGAAAGTAAAACGTGACAGACGGACGGATGGACGGACGGATGGACAGACGGACGGACAGAAGGACGGAACAGGGTAACAACAATATACCCGAACTTTCTTTAGAAAGTGCGGGTATAATAATGTGGTGAATGATTATTGTCAACTAATCGTTTGTTGTCAATATATCCCCGAGTACCCAAACTCCGCCACCATGAGCAGAAAGCATCCTGTGGGTGTTTTTTTCCCTAAATATAACCTCCAACATTATTATGTATAAAACTATTTTTAGTAGTAGTATCATTTTATTGAACTAATTCAACCACTGATTGCAACGTTTATTACTTTGTCATTCATAGGCTTTTTGATATGCCAAGGAATAAAATCAAATCAACAATCTAGTTAATACCCAGTTTGTATCTAGACATAGTTTTAATAAATTAAAATCGTTTATACAACTCAAACAGAGGCACCTGACGGTATATATATTTTTTTCAAAGTAAATATCTCATATATATATCCATCACTTTTGGGAAATTCCTCGCTGTTTGAAATCAAGTGCGATTATGATATCATTTTTGCATGCCAAAAGTATACAATCAAATGTCAATAATTGCCATTGTCAAATTCAAGAATGTTTCAAAACTTGGCAAATAACATCTTGTTCATTATACCCGCACTGTCTAAAGAAAGTTCGGGTATATTGTTGTTACCCTGTTCCGTCCGTCCGTCCGTCTGTCACGTTTTACTTTCACAAACTGCTCTTACATAAACCAGCAAACTAAACTCTTGGAGTTTGATTTGGGGTATCATGTTGTTTTGTTAAAAGGTTTCAAAAATTCTCTGGTAGTCCTAGGGGTCAAATAATTGGCAAATAATGACTTTTTTTTCACAAAAAACCTTCTTCCTCGAACTCCTCCTACATTTTCAACAATAGACAAATCATCTTTTGGAATTTTGTTTTGGAGTATACTATAGATGCGCAATAAGGTTTCGGAAAATTCAATTTTGCCCTGGGGGTCATTTGGTGGCTGAAAAATGACGTTTATTGGTGTTTTTTTTAACAAAAAATCTGATTTAAAAAATGTCAACATTTTTTGCAGTAGCCAAATGATCTTCTAGAATATGATTTGGAGTGTCATTTTGAAGTGTGATCAGGTTTCAGAATTTTTTTTTATTAACACAGGGATCAGTGGGCAACAAAAAACGACGTTTTTTTGCAAAAAAGTATGGTTCCCATAACTCCTCTTACAACTTTTGGAGTAGCTATGTCATCTCTTGGGATATGATTGGGGCTGTCCTATAGGTGTGCAATAAGGTTTTAAAAAATTTAATTTCCAGAAAGTCAAATAGTAGCAGAAAATTGACGTTTCTCACTCCTAAACAAAACCTAGATTTTAGAACTCCTCTTCTGATTTAATGAATAGACACATCATATCTTGGGACATGATAGAGTCTGTCCTAAAGATGTGTAGTAAGGTTTTAAAAATTTAAATTTCATCTAGGGAGTCAAATAATAGCAGAAAATTGACGTTTATCACTCCTAAAAAAACCTAGATCCCAGAAATCCTCTTATTATTTAATGACTAGATACATCATATCTTGAGATATGATAGGGACGGTCCTATAGTTGTGCAATAAGATTTTGAAAAATTTAATTTAATCCTGGTAGACAAATAGTAGCATGAAATTAACATTCATCCCATGCGCGGATCCAGAGGGGGGTCAGATCCACACTTCAAAATTCAAATTTCTTTAACTGACATTTAATTTATAAAATTGCCAAAAAAATGTTCGGACACCCCCCCCCCCCCAGCAAACACAAAAAACCCCCCCCCCCTCCAAACTCAAATAACTGTTGCCCCCCCCCCCCTTCCCCTTGAAAAATTTTCTGCATCCACACATGTACGTATCCCTCATTAGACTTTAAATAAAATGACGGTTTTTTTCTCTTAAAATAAAATAAACCTTGCATTTATTTTTGTTTAAAATTTAAAAAAAAACACCTTACATTTATACTTTTCCTAATTGTCGAAAAATTCATTAAAACAAAATATAATTTTGGGTCTAAAAGTGTTATAAACTGGTAAAAAATGTTTTTCTTAAAAAAAATCACATTACACCTTGCATATTGACAAATGATCTATTGCGATATGATCAGAAGTCTTATTTTCTGCCTAATATTCAAGTTAAAATTAATAACAATAAATGATCAAAATTAAATGTTTGTCCTTCACACCCCCCATCAGATTCAGAGTATTCTTTAATACATTCTAAGATGTGTACAGTAGCAAATTTTAAATTATTTCTTGATTGGTATTTTTCTCTAAATGCACATTAAGATTTATGAAATTGCTTTTTAATTTTTATCGATAAGATAAACAAAATGTTATATGTATTCGGGGCAATTGTAATCATAAACAAAGCAGGGTCATCATTAGGCTAGGAATTACCCACATGGATCAAACACTACATATGAATAAGATAAAATACTTTATTATATCCAGTTCTGGAATGTCAGGGTGTCTCCAAGGGGACATAACCTATATACAATTCTATGAGCACAAAGAGCAAGAATAAATATGGTTTAGGGATGGGGGATCTCAAAAGTTAAAAATCATCAAAGAATATCATCATTTCCTATTTCAGAGGGGTGGGGGTGGTTTAAAGACAACTCCTGGGGGTCATGTACTTACATCATTTGATGCATCATCATGATATTAGAAACAATAATATAGTGGTGGGATCTCAACAGTTTTCAAGACATTTGGTAATTTCCTGTTTCATTGGGTCAGAGCAATCCTATAGGGTCATAGCCTACATTTTATTTGATGCATCATAATACATTAAGAAAAAAGACCTTTTCCTCCCTATTAAATAAAACTCATATAGACATGGTAAGTCTCTACACTTATTTAAATTTTAATACAAACTGTCACAGGGTCAATATGGGATCAATTAAAAGATGATGAAACAGTATGCTGGGAGATCACTTATTTAGAAAGTGAAAGTAATACTTATGTATACCGGTGTCTCATAATATTGTGCGAGTACTACATGTTTTATGCTTACCTATATTATATTGGTCAACATCATAATGATAATCCAATTAGAGCGCAATATGAATCCATTAGTTGATCATCACAAAAGAAACGTTTATGCACGTTAATTAATCCTATTCTGTAGATGGAAAACACATACCGTTATGTACACCACGTGAAACCCATCTAACCGAAGAGCTGGGTAAAACTAGTACCCGGTAATGCGACCTGTAGACCTGTGCTGTGTACGTAACTTTGGACAAAGATCATTTTCTTGTAACATGCATGTATTTTCATGACTTTATTCTTCAAAACCCCTTGTACTGTTTTATTAGGTAAAAAAATATGTGAAGCACACATATTGTAATGAACTCCCTATTGCAGAAATAAACAATAAAGTATAAATATAATATTTCCTCACAAAATAATGTTACCTAACAGTGAAGTGCAATGGGTTAAAGTGTTAACTACGTGTCTGTAGAGAGTTCAAATGCTGCTGGGGCTTTTCTGTTTTTTTATTTCAGATTCCAAAATTTTAAAAACTTATCTTTTTTTGCTAAATACATGTATTGTAAAAATTTAAAATTATAAAATGTCACTGTGAAAGAACTTTGATTATAACGCACTTTACTACATGTACAGGCTTTCGTTGTTATCAAAATATTCTGATGTTTATTTATCCATGAAGAGTGTGTGTGGGGGGGAGGGGGGGCAAAGTAATACATGTAACTGTGTTTGCAGGGGGTGGGGGGATTGGGGTTCGAGGTGTATTTTTTGGTAATTTTACTACATGTATTAATATAAATGATTTTTTCAAGGGTTGGAGGGTCTTGAACCCCCCCCCCCCACTCCAATCCCTGCACACGATGATGTTGGCATCTAGAAGCAAATCATAATTAAGCCAGCAACCGCCGAGAGAAGGGGGCATAATTTAATTTTGTTTGTAAAAATTATATAGACCATACTTTGTATGAAATAAAATGAAAAGATTATTAATTAACTGAAAATTCACATGCAAACAGTTCAACTACAAATTGTACATAAAGGGCCGCTCATGTGTATTATCATCATCGAAACCCACGGGTTTTCTATCCGTTACACAGCAGTGTAACGAATAGAAAACCCGTGGGTTCCGACGATGGTGTATTATGTGTACATGGCCTTCGTTTTAATTAAACCTGATACAAAACAGTGTTATTTAGGGGCAAACACTTGGTGCGGGTATTACTGTCTAATGACAGCATCTAACTTTTTTTTAACACTAATTGAGGGAAATCAGCAAGCTTGGCAGTAGTTTGTCATTCTAAGAGACCTAGGGTATAAGATTTCACACGTAATGCGTTTTAGTTAGGGTTGATTTCAATATAATATATTACCAGTTACATGTATAAATTGTATCAATCGTTTTAATTATTAAAATTTGATCTAAATCCACAATGGCTTAAAACTCAATTGTTTATTCCTTTGTTATTCCTTTTCATATCAATGATTGTGTGGGTAACGTAGATAGGTTCATTAGATATGATGAGTGTAATAACATTTCTTTTAAGCGGGGTTATTACTTTAAAAACAAATCTTGTTGTTGATCAATTTTTGAATTATAATGTTTTAGGTTATATTTAGTGATTGAAAATGAAAAAAAAACCACCACAACAATTAATTTTAGAGCAATACGTGATGTCTTATGCCTATGGAGTTTTGGAACTTAGGGATATATAAGTTTATAAACTTGCGTCTAAGATTAAACATGTTTTAAAATTCAACCATTCGAGATGTTAAGCTTTCAGTCATTTTTAAAAGAAAAAATACATACATGGTAAACTCTTCGTCAATGTTTCCGTTCATAACAAATCCATTTTGTAAAGTCGTCATCAAATAGAAAAATGTTATTATAGACTATGTAACGATTATGTAAACGATTAGAGGGTTGTTCAATGAAATAGAAATTGGAAATAAATACGTATACGTATGTATGGATAAAAGAAATGTGTTCTTAACACGCATTTAGCAATGAACAGCTTAAAATAACCATGCATGGTTGATGATAAAATATATAGGTTCGCAGCGGTCCTTAACTATTGATTGTTTTAGGCATTTAAAAGCAGGCTTTAAAAAGGCTTTATTAAAACAAATTTAGTATGTATAAGCTCTATCAAAAAATGGCGATTCAACAAACAATTAACCAAGATTTTAAAAGCCTGTGGCTGTTTCATTGGATATTTTACAAAACTGCATATTGTCTGACTGTAGCAAATGAAAACAACTATCAGTGTAAATTACAACAATTTAAGTATTTGTTTTAATTATTCATCGAAAGAAAACCATACGTGATCGTTATTGATTATATACCAAAATAATTCACCTGATGTAAACTAAAATACATTGAATATTTTTAGAGAAACTCTTGTTGTCGGTTTTATACTTACATTTATTACTTTCGCTTCTGTAGTGTTTATGTCTCACTGCTTTTTTTCAGCGACCAATATTGAGATGCAGATAGAAAGCATAATAGCAGCTTCGCTTTGCGCCGTATGCTGTATCTTATTGATGATTTCATTTCAATCCACAACAAAAAGATTTTTTCACGTTGCGATATGTCTTCCTTGCGCTGGTAAACCAAATTCATTTTTGAAACATTTTTTAAATCTTTGAAATTCTAAAAAAGAATTAATAAATCTCAAATCTTCATACTTTTTGAGAAACGATCCATTTAAAGATTGTTTTATAAATATTGTACACGTCCAATGACACATTTTTGACATTTTCTATTCTTACATTCTCGTCCAATATGTTTTAACAAGCTAACAAATGTTTAAATAAATAATTGAAGAAAAAACTAACACTGCAACATATGACTATATTCTAATGGTTAAAAAATAATTATTAATTTTTAATTAATTTAATAAATAATTTTTTTTTTTTTTTTTTTTGTAGTATTATTTGAAAGTGTTATTATTGGTCGAACTTCAAAAGCCAATGCAAACCTTGCTGCAATATACAGTGCAAAAACTAAAACGGAATTAAAGTTTCCATACTCAATACTACTGGCTGGGATCGGGATGCTGTTTGCTGCAATAGGTTGGGTGTTGTGTGTTGTCATGCACTGCAAGTTGCGTAAGCAGGGATCGCAAAACACGCAAGATCTGGATCTGAATGAAGCCGCCATGGTCTCGCAGGATCATAATAACACTGAGGATGCAAATACACCCATCACTGGATCACAGGCTCGTAATTTATCAGAGGCTGCATATCCAAACATCAGAGGATCAAGATATGCAAATACACCCATCACTGGATCACAGGCTCGTGATTTATCAGAGGCTGCATATCCAAACATCAGAGGATCAAGATATCACTAAGAATGCATATATATACATCAATTACAAAGATCATAGTGATATCGCTGATACCTTCCTTTAAACTTGAGCAATCTTCCTCTGATGTATTTGAAAGGAATAAATTACAGATAGTTGTTTTTGTGTCTTATAACCAAAAAAAAAAATAATAATAAAAATAAAACTTGGTTTAAACGATTACAAGTCTTCAAAGAACTTTCTTAAATGTGTCATTAACGTCTTAATAGAGATCTCGTAATCTCGATAGAAATTAAATTTATCATTACAACTACATTCAAGGATAAAATTAACGCAGGCGTCAAATGGACGTCAGTAAATCATTTAGTTTTTTAAAAGCAAGATAAATATTTGAAATGAAAAAGATCGACATATTTAGTACATCTTCATTAAAAATCAACTTACGGATATATGGACAACGCTAATTGTTTTTTAAAATGATTGAAATGCAAAGAAACGCAATACCAATTGTTTCACAAATAATACGTTTTATTTTTTTATTATTTGCTTTTAATAATTGGCCTCGTTTAACCACACGCTCTCTTTTGGCAAAGTTCCATTGTGTAGATAAAGCGTTTTGTTAACCTAAACGTGCATAATAGCTCTGCTGAAATGCATTATTACTTTTTACTTTTATATCATATAACCGTCCGTCTTTTGGCGGACGGGATTATCAACAAAAAAATGCATGTCAATCATTCCACAAACACAAAAATGAAAAAAAAAGAAATTTGTAGAAAATGTTTAAAAGATCTTATAGTCATTTACAAACTGCTCAATGGAATTTGTTATGAATTAAATATAAGAGCATACAAGTTTTGAAAAGGGATTATATATAATCCTTATTTACAGTCATAAGTTAATACTGTGTAATGAACCTGTTTAATATGTACCGTAATAGTCGGGATCAGATTTCAATGTCGCGCAATTGCAACCAATAACAACGGAACTTGCTATTAAGAAATATTCGCTGCTATAAAAAGAAATCTTTGTGGTACAAAATAATACATTAACAAATCGGTTCATTAAATTTTACTCGAAGTTTTACGCATCTCCAAACCATTTTACTCAAATCCTTGTATATTCAGTTGATATCCCTAATGTCCCGTACATGTAGTTCTGATGTACGAAGTGTGCTGATATAACATTGTATTGGAAAATATTTCACAAATAAATTGTATAGAAGTTAATAATACTGATTGCAATTTTTAAGCATATTCAAATTTTCAAAAGAAATAAATAAATAAAAATAAAAAAATATAACGCCTAAGAATTTAAAACAGCGAGTTTCCCTATCAATTCGTAAAAAATTCACAGCAGTAAATATAACCCATTATTCGGTATTGGCTAACAGATAAAAACTTATTAACTTTTGTTATTGTAGTGCTGGCAATCATTTTTAAAGGGATATAGAATGGAAAAAAAATTAAGCCAAATTTTCCTTTTTGCCACAAGTCTATTTTTAATTTGTTTGCGCCTAGTTCCATTAAAAAAAAGTACAATGTTATGTCAATATTAGTTCACTTTATAAAAACTTAGAATTTTTTTTACTAATGAATTAAATAACAATCCAAATTTGACAACGCCATCTTTGAGTAAACAACATCCTAAAAGAAACTCCATCATTATCACTATTTTCTGAGACAGCAAAATTATTATTCACAAAGGCAACAACTCCTCCTGAATTTTATGGAAAAAGAACTAAAATAACAATAATCCCCCCAAATTTCGAACCTTATTATCATCATCCTTGTACAACATGCATGTGAAAAAGATAAAATGATAGATAGATAGATAGATAGATAGATAGATAGATAGATAGATAGAT
>WFKH01008283.1:0-16278 GCA_016163765.1 Magallana hongkongensis
AAATATGAAGGCCCAAATATGGGATACAGGGTGTGAGCCAGCCCCTTCAAAGATATCCCATTATAACTGTATTATACGAAATTTCCCATTTTGGCCAGTCTAGCTAAGCCTGTTCGAGGTCGTGTAAACCCAATTCCTTTTGAGTGTCGACTGGGCTTTCTCGGGGCAACATCCTCATCAAATATGAAGGCCCAAATATGGGATACAGGGTGTGAGCCAGCCCCTTGAATGATATCCCCATTGCAACAGAATATGATGAATTTCTTACCTTTTCGCCAGGCTAGCTAATTATGTCAATGTTCACTTCAGGTCAGCAAGATTTAGTTTAAAAAAAAATTAAAAAATGAAGTTTATATGGAATTTTGAATTTACGTTTATTAGCATGTTTACGGTAATTTGAATAGCGAACCGACCACAGAATTCTATTCGCTATTCGAATAGTGAATAGCGAAAAGCGAATAGAACTCCAACTTCTGAATGCCAAATTTATCAGTAATCTTGTCCAGAACGAACATGTCGCTACTTCCAGGCACACAAACTGTTTCCGCCAAATGCCCACGCGCGCACCTGCTGTGCAGATGGCCTTTATTAAGTAAAGAAACTTCATCAAAATGAGGTGAACATAAGGTATCATTGCTCGCATCTATCAAAACATTGTGCTTCACTAAATGATCTAGTTCAATGATTCCAGATAAATCTCTGAGTTTAGCTACTACGATGGACTTACTAAACACGTGCCCTCCAAACGATAATGTTACATTTGTTTTATCCTATCACTGAAAGCCAATCTCCGTCCGCAGTCGTTAAACTTGTATCTAACTTCTCTGGTTAGATGCTCAGAAAATGACTCAAATATGTTCTACGACACTAAAGTCAGAGATGACCCAGTATCAACCAAGAAACAACCTTTCTCGAATAAAGTTCAACTTCCATAAACCAACACTTCTTTGAACTAGAATTCAATCGAACAGAAACATTTTTAGTTAGTATTTTTTTCTACCGTCTATTGACTGATTTAATCCTGGGCTTGTGGCCGCAAGCGCAGCCGGTTCTCGTATAGATAAGTAATGTCATTTCCGCTTCCGGTCTTTAATATTCCTTGCGTTTCATTGCTCTGATTATGCTTATATAACGACTTTGTTTACATATATAACTTTTTACATTTTTTGATTCCATGAATCACTTGGGTAGACTTTCTGGTTTCTTATCACCATACATAGAAAGTGTCTTTTGAAATATTCGTTCAATTGATTTCTCTAGATCTTCATCGCATTTATGATTACTAAAATCATTTCTTTCCAGAGAGATCAAAGCGCTCCTCTGCCGCTGTGGCAGTTTTTCGGTGTACCTCGGTTTTCTTAATATGTTTTGTGATCCTCAGGACTCATATTCCAAGGTCAAAGATATTCCTCGATCTTATGATTCATGGTGCGGAATTGCACGTATCGCTTAAACTTTTGGGACCATAACCCAGAAACAAATTGCTCAACTGTCAGGTCTTCGCGCCTATCAAAAGGAATGGATTGAAACACACTAGTAGCTAGTCGTCTAAGCGTATATCCGTAATCCGCTACCGATTCACCAAAGTTTCTACGTCGGTTCCAAAAGTCGCAGCTGTATGCAAATTCACGTTCGGCAGGACAGGATCTTGGTGCTAGTGCGCTTTAAAGCTCAACGTACTTTTTGAGCTCGCGATTTGTAAGTTTACTTAAAACTCTTTGAGCCCGTCCACGGAGACACATAGATAGCTGAGTAGCCTTTTAACAATCCGTCCATTCATTCCATGAAGCGACACTTGCTCAAAGTGGGATAAATGATTTGGTCATTCTACAGTGTCCCAATTATAAATATAAGGTTATTTGTACTATCGAAACCTTTTTGCTGCTTAAGGAAAGTCTGAAAAATCATCAGATATATCATGAAAAATTAATTTCATTTCAGTTTCTTTACCAAAACCAAATTCAGGTCTTATAATTTTATTTTCCGCTAAATGTATAGCAAAATCTTGCCGTTTAAAATCCCGCGAATCGCGAAATGTTGTACCTTAACTGTCTTCTATAGTTTCATATTGGTGGGTCACGTGATCCGCGATATAAGTATACGTTTCGTGTTTGTTGTTGTGAAATACACATTTCTCGGGTAACTGGACTATAAATAGGCATTTTAACGTCATAATGGAATTTTCAATAAATTGTGGACCTGATTTATCCGAACGGACACATAATTTACTGTGTTTTCTGAAACTTGAACAGTTTCTGTTATTTCCATTTTACATTTATCCTCAAATGTAAAGGATTTTTCATCGTAGCTGCCGTTTACAAGAAAACTTGGTAGCAAAAACCGTAGCAAGGCTAAAATCCTATCCCACTTTGACATTTTTTACAAATAAAAAAAAACGTCAACACAGTGTAAAACACGAAAAATAGTTCAAATATCCTTGAAGTGAGCCCCCAAATATTTATGTAACGGGACCGTCTAGGGGTTAGTCCCGTACAGATGATCCGAGTTGTTCAAAAAGGATAACGAGTAATTTGATCAGTGTTTAAGAATATTTATTGATCCACATATATTATATGAAGTGCAAAATATAATAATAGATTATATTGATATAATCATTTGCCATAAATTTACACATGCGTGAAACTTTAATTTTCTATAATCCCAAAAAGTGATACATGTACTTTCAAATAGTATTGAAACCACAATCCTCATAATTATCTGAATCTATACTTTATAAAACAATCGGACACATTCTTAGTTCACAGGAATAAAAATTATTCATTTATTTCATTATTTTTTTTTCAATGTAGTTTCCGTGGATTTCAGCAATGGCAAATAAAGCTGGAGAAATTCTTACTTTGATAGCTGTGGGACTTGCCCTAGGATTCTGGCTAATTGCCATGACAACGCATGGATGGCTTATCATAGCTCAAGTGATTAATGGATGATTTATATAAATGCATTAATTTAAATAATACACACGTTTAATTAGCTCAATATGTGGTGCTTATCACTCCTGTAATATTTTTTATATTACACCATGTATTCTTACTCCACGTGACGTCATAAGTAAACATAACGAAGATTTAAGTCAATTGATTGATTGAAATTGAAAAAGTAACAGTTAGTACAGTTGAAAATGCTAAAGTTATTATTATGAAGCATTTAACACTTTTTTTATATAAATTTGCTTTTATCAATTGATAAGAATATGTTCGAAAATAAAATGATTGTTTAGTTAGAAACTTTTTTATGTGTACAATTGATGACATTAGGAACATATTATTAAGATATTTAGTACATGAAATGATTTCACAATCATCGCAATTCATTCTTAATATGTTTTGTTTTGAATAACAATAATGTCTGATTAGATGATTTTTCTATGACAACATCTGTTGAACCACTATATATAGACACTAAATTCACTTAAAACTAATTTTTTACCATAGTTCTTAATACATTGCATTTTAGTGGCAGTAAAACATTCATATTTCTAAGATACAATTCAAAAACATTTGAAAAAAAAAATCAATACAAATTATGATATGTCAATTTTGTTATTATAAATATCTTTTTTTATATTAAGTCTATCATATTTATTTAGATGACTAGTGTATCAGATATCGAACACGTGGCAAGTCACATTTTCTATTTTTTTTTAGAGTATTTTTTTAAAAGTATGATAATTAATGGAGCTTTTCTGCCATGTGTACTTCTTTCTTATTTATTTATCCGACTATTATTTAATTTTTTTTAAACTTATACGGTAATCAGGTAGACAGACAGATAGATATAACGATATATAGATAAATAGAATGATTATTTGATTATTAAATTTACCGCAATCTATACGTTGGATTTTTATCAAACACAAACACATTTCAACAAAAAATAGTTAAATTCAATACATGTATATGGTAAACATTAAGAGATTTCTCCTTTTTTCAGCATAATTTTACTGACCCTTATTGTTTACCATCTTTGTTATTTTATAGGAAAAAATGGAATTTGGAGTTTTTTATGTCAAGCAGTGTGAGAAAGAAATTTGCATACATGTAGACTTCTCTCCGTCGAACAGCGAAGCTCAACTTGAATTACGTAATCTATAAAATAAATATTGCATGGCATTTTTATCTCGCATCCCATATTAACTAGTCCTCGGTCGCAGTATATTAGCCTGAGAGCCGTAAGGCTTACATGCATAAACAGCGACCGAGGGCAAATACGCGATGCGATAAAAAAAAATGTCATGATTTTTATCACATACTTACAGAAAATATCAGACACAATAACAAAAAAAACTAGATGCTTTCATAAGACAATAATACCCGCACCAAGTGTTTGCCCCTAAATAACACTGTTTTGTTCCAGTTTTAGTAAAAATGAAGGTCACATGCAATATCCGGTAATTTTTAAAAATTATGATTTTCATAAGGGATGAAATCCCATCCCTTAATACACATTAGCGGCCCTTTATGTACAATTTAGGGTTGGAACTGTTTGCATGTGAATTTTAAGTTAATCAATACTCTTAACATTTCATGACATAGAAAGTATGGTCTATATAACTATTACAAACAAAATTAAATTATGCCCCTCCCCTCTGCAGTTGACAGCTTTAGATTTGCTTCTGTGTGCCAACATCGTGTGCACAAATTTAGAGAAGAGGTAGGAGTAAGGGGTCCAGACCCTTCTCCCTCTTTGAAAAATTCATTTATATTAATTGTAAAATTACAAAAATACACCTCAGACCTCAATCCCGCCCGCAAATACAATTACATGTATTTCTCGGACCCCCCCCCCCCCCCCCCCCCCCCGCACACTCCTCATGGATAAATAAACATCAGAATATTTTAATAACAAGGAAAACCTGTACATCGCTAGTTGCAACAAACTGCAAAATAATTGACATAATTATATTGGGCAATGATTTTTAATGCAGAACTGCCAGGACAGAAGATATAATTACTGATTTAGGGTGGTATAAGAGATATGTCGATACTTATGTGGATAAAGTGCGTTATAATCAATATTCTTTCTTGGTGACGTTTTAGAATTTAAAAATTTTACAATACATGTATTTGGCAAAAAAAAAAAATAAGTTAAAAAAATAAGTTTTTAAAATTTTTGGAAAGTTAAAAATAGAAAAGCCCCAGCAGGATTTGAACTATCTACAGAAACGTAGTTACGCTCTAGCCCATTGCACTTCACTGTTAGGTAACATTATTATGGGTGAAAATATTATATTTATACTTTATTGTTTATTTCAATAGGAAATACATCACAATATGCAGGTGTCCTGTACCACCGTAAGCCGTGTTTGCTTTATATGGTTATTCAAATAAATAAAATAGTGCAAGAGGTTTTAAAGAATAAAGTCATTAAAATACATGCATGTTACAAATAACTGATCTTTGTCTAAAGGTACGTACACAACACATATCTACAGGCCGCATTAGCGGGTATTAGTTTACCCAGCTCTTCGATTAGATGGGTTTCACATGGTGTACATACCGGTATGTGTTTTCCATATGCAGAATAGGATTAATTAACATGTATAAACGTTTCTTTTGTGATGATCAGCTAAAGGGATTCATATTATGCTCTAATTGGTTATCATTATGATGTTGACCAATATAGGTAAGCATAATACATGTAGTAGCACAATATTATGAGACACAGGTATACATATTACGTATTGCTTTCACTTTCTAAATAAGTGATCTCGGAGATCACTTATTTAGAAAGTGATAGATTAAAAGATGATGATACAGTATGCTGGCAAAGGGAGACTCCCTTTGCCAGCATACTGTGTCATCATCTTTTAATATTTAAATAGTAGGCTTATCATCGTTACCTATCCTATCACATTTGTACGGTTTCTGTCATTTTAATTGCAAAAGTTATTTTTCATTTGTCAGACTTGCACTATTGAGACTGACCCATATTGACCCTGTGATATTTTGTATTAAATTTGTGTATTACATGAAGGTAAGTGTAGAGACTTATTATGTTTATATGAGTTATAATAGGAAGGAAGGGGTCTTTCTTTCTGAATGTATTATGATCCATCAAATATAATGTAGGCCATGGCCCTATGGGATTGTTCTGACCCTATAAAACAGGGAAATATCAAACATCTTGGAAACTGTTGAGATTCCCACCACTAAGCCATATATATTCTTGTTTCTAATGTCATTATGATGCATCAAATGGTGTAAGTACATGACCCCCAGGAGTTGTCTTTAACCCCCCCCCCCCGGAATAGGAAATGATGATAAAATTTGAAAACTTTTGAGATCCTCATCCCTTAAATATATCTATTATTACTCTTTGTGTTATTGCGCATCAAATGGTACAGTGTTTGACCCATGTGGGTAATTCTAAGCCTAATGGTGACCCTTCGTTGTTTAGGAGACTTTACAATTGCCCCAAAAACATACCCGGTATAATATTTTGTTTATCTTAAAAATCAAAAAGCAATTTCAATTATCTTAATTAATGCGCATCTAGAGAAAAATACCAATCAAGAAATGATTTAAAATTTGCTACTGTACACATGTAAGAATGTAAGAAGACTGAATCTTAAGAACCAGGTTTGATCGGGGGTGGGGATGGGGTGGATAAACATTTAGTTTTATTCATTTATTTTTATTAATTAGTTATTGATCCCCAGGTAGAACATAAGACTTCTGATCATATCTCAATAGATCATTTGTCAATTGTGCAAGGTGTAATTTGATATATTTTTTTTAAGGGAAACATTTCTTACCAGTTTATAAAACTTTTTTGACCCCAAATTATGTTTTGATTTTAATAGATCATTTGAAAATTAAGAAAAGTGTAAATGTAAGTTTATTTTTTAAGCAAAAATCAATGCAAGGTTTTTTTATTTAAAGAAAAAACTGTCATTCTATATACAGTTTATAAGGACGGATACATGCGCAGATCCCGATTATTTTTCCAGGGGGAGGGGGTACAGTTATTTGAGTTTGCCGAGGGGGGGGGGGGGTGGGGTGGGCGATGCATATATTTGGCAATCTTATAATATAATTTAAAGAAATTTGAATTTTGGAGGAAGGATCTGGACCCACCTAACCCCCCACTAGATCTGCGCTTGGAATAAATGTAAATCTTCTGCTACTATTTGACTACCAGGATTAAATTTAATTTTTCAAAACCTTATTGCATATCTATAGGACAGTTCCTATCATATCCCAAGATATGATGTGTCTATTCATTAAATCATGAGGAGTTCTAGGATCTAGGTTTTTCTGAGTGACAAACGTCAATTTTCTGCTATTTTTTGACTCCCTGGAAGAAATTTAGATTTTTAAAACCTTATTGCACATCTATATGACAGCCCCTATCATATCACAGGATATGATGTGTCTATTCATTAAATCATAAGAGAAGTTCTGGGATCTAGGTTTTATTAAGGAG
The DNA here is from genome assembly GCA_016163765.1 of Magallana hongkongensis. Classification (NCBI taxonomy): domain Eukaryota; kingdom Metazoa; phylum Mollusca; class Bivalvia; order Ostreida; family Ostreidae; genus Magallana; species Magallana hongkongensis. Next base: position 7,447 of record WFKH01008283.1, read on the forward strand.
TAATAAACGTCAGTTTTCTGCTACTATTTGACTCCCTAGATGAAATTTAAATTTTAAAACCTTATTGCACATCTATAGTACAGCCCCAATCATGTACAAAGATATGACGTAGCTACTCCAAAAGTTGTAAGAGGAGTTGTGGTAACCATACTTTTTTTGCAAAAAAACCTTCATTTTTCGTTGCCCACCGATCCCCGTTAAAAAATATATGAAACCTTACATTTCAAAATGACACCCCAAATCATATTCTAGAAGATCATTTGGCTACTGGAAAAAAATGTTGACGATTTTGAAACCAGATTTTTTGAAAAAAAAAAGAAAAAAAAAGTCATTTTTCAGCCACTTAATGATCCCCGGGACAAAATTGAAATTTCCGAAACCTTATTGCGCATCTATAGGACACTCCAAAACGTATTCCAAGAGATGATTTGTCTTTTGTTGAAAATGTAGGAGATTTTTTTTTTTTTTGTAAAAATAAAATGTCATTTTTTACCAATTATTTGACCCCCAGGACTACCAGATAATTTTTAAAACCATTTTACAAAACAACATGACACCCAAAATCAAACTCCAAGAGTTCAGTTTGCTGGTTTATAAGATGTAAGAGCAGTTTGAGAAAGTAAAACGTGACAGACGGACGGATGGACGGACGGATGGACAGACGGACGGACAGAAGGACGGAACAGGGTAACAACAATATACCCGAACTTTCTTTAGAAAGTGCGGGTATAATAATGTGGTGAATGATTATTGTCAACTAATCGTTTGTTGTCAATATATCCCCGAGTACCCAAACTCCGCCACCATGAGCAGAAAGCATCCTGTGGGTGTTTTTTTCCCTAAATATAACCTCCAACATTATTATGTATAAAACTATTTTTAGTAGTAGTATCATTTTATTGAACTAATTCAACCACTGAATGCAACGTTTATTACTTTGTCATTCATAGGCTTTTTGATATGCCAAGGAATAAAATCAAATCAACAATCTAGTTAATACCCAGTTTGTATCTAGACATAGTTTTAATAAATTAAAATCGTTTATACAACTCAAACAGAGGCACCTGACGGTATATATATTTTTTTCAAAGTAAATATATCATATATATATCCATCACTTTTGGGAAATTCCTCGCTGTTTGAAATCAAGTGCGATTATGATATCATTTTTGCATGCCAAAAGTATACAATCAAATGTCAATAATTGCCATTGTCAAATTCAAGAATGTTTCAAAACTTGGCAAATAACATCTTGTTCATTATACCCGCACTGTCTAAAGAAAGTTCGGGTATATTGTTGTTACCCTGTTCCGTCCGTCCGTCCGTCTGTCACGTTTTACTTTCACAAACTGCTCTTACATAAACCAGCAAACTAAACTCTTGGAGTTTGATTTGGGGTATCATGTTGTTTTGTTAAAAGGTTTCAAAAATTCTCTGGTAGTCCTAGGGGTCAAATAATTGGCAAATAATGACGTTTTTTTTTCACAAAAAACCTTCTTCCTCGAACTCCTCCTACATTTTCAACAATAGACAAATCATCTTTTGGAATATGTTTTGGAGTATACTATAGATGCGCAATAAGGTTTCGGAAAATTCAATTTTGCCCTGGGGGTCATTTGGTGGCTGAAAAATGACGTTTATTGGTGTTTTTTTTAACAAAAAATCTGATTTAAAAAATGTCAACATTTTTTGCAGTAGCCAAATGATCTTCTAGAATATGATTTGGAGTGTCATTTTGAAGTGTGATCAGGTTTCAGAATTTTTTTTTATTAACACAGGGATCAGTGGGCAACAAAAAACGACGTTTTTTTGCAAAAAAGTATGGTTCCCAAAACTCCTCTTACAACTTTTGGAGTAGCTATGTCATCTCTTGGGATATGATTGGGGCTGTCCTATAGGTGTGCAATAAGGTTTTAAAAAATTTAATTTCCAGAAAGTCAAATAGTAGCAGAAAATTGACGTTTCTCACTCCTAAACAAAACCTAGATTTTAGAACTCCTCTTCTGATTTAATGAATAGACACATCATATCTTGGGACATGATAGAGTCTGTCCTAAAGATGTGTAGTAAGGTTTTAAAAATTTAAATTTCATCTAGGGAGTCAAATAATAGCAGAAAATTGACGTTTATCACTCCTAAAAAAAACCTAGATCCCAGAAATCCTCTTATTATTTAATGACTAGATACATCATATCTTGAGATATGATAGGGACGGTCCTATAGTTGTGCAATAAGATTTTGAAAAATTTAATTTAATCCTTGTAGACAAATAGTAGCATGAAATTAACATTCATCCCATGCGCGGATCCAGAGGGGGGTCAGATCCACACTTCAAAATTCAAATTTCTTTAACTGACATTTAATTTATAAAATTGCCAAAAAAATGTTCGGACACCCCCCCCCCCCCAGCAAACACAAAAAACCCCCCCCCCCTCCAAACTCAAATAACTGTTGCCCCCCCCCCCCTTCCCCTTGAAAAATTTTCTGCATCCACACATGTACGTATCCCTCATTAGACTTTAAATAAAATGACGGTTTTTTTCTCTTAAAATAAAATAAACCTTGCATTTATTTTTGTTTAAAATTAAAAAAAAAACACCTTACATTTATACTTTTCCTAATTGTCGAAAAATTCATTAAAACAAAATATAATTTTGGGTCTAAAAGTGTTATAAACTGGTAAAAAATGTTTTTCTTAAAAAAAATCACATTACACCTTGCATATTGACAAATGATCTATTGCGATATGATCAGAAGTCTTATTTTCTGCCTAATATTCAAGTTAAAATTAATAACAATAAATGATCAAAATTAAATGTTTGTCCTTCACACCCCCCATCAGATTCAGAGTATTCTTTAATACATTCTAAGATGTGTACAGTAGCAAATTTTAAATTATTTTTTGATTGGTATTTTTCTCTAAATGCACATTAAGATTTATGAAATTGCTTTTTAATTTTTATCGATAAGATAAACAAAATGTTCTATGTATTCGGGGCAATTGTAATCATAAACAAAGCAGGGTCATCATTAGGCTAGGAATTACCCACATGGATCAAACACTACATATGAATAAGATAAAATACTTTATTATATCCAGTTCTGGAATGTCAGGGTGTCTCCAAGGGGACATAACCTATATACAATTCTATGCGCACAAAGAGCAAGAATAAATATGGTTTAGGGATGGGGGATCTCAAAAGTTAAAAATCATCAAAGAATATCATCATTTCCTATTTCAGAGGGGTAGGGGGTGGTTTAAAGACAACTCCTGGGGGTCATGTACTTACATCATTTGATGCATCATCATGATATTAGAAACAATAATATAGTGGTGGGATCTCAACAGTTTTCAAGACATTTGGTAATTTCCTGTTTCATTGGGTCAGAGCAATCCCATAGGGTCATAGCCTACATTTTATTTGATGCATCATAATACATTAAGAAAAAAGACCTTTTCCTCCCTATTAAATAAAACTCATATAGACATGATAAGTCTCTACACTTATTTAAATTTTAATACAAACTGTCACAGGGTCAATATGGGATCAATTAAAAGATGATGAAACAGTATGCTGGGAGATCACTTATTTAGAAAGTGAAAGTAATACTTATGTATACCGGTGTCTCATAATATTGTGCGAGTACTACATGTTTTATGCTTACCTATATTATATTGGTCAACATCATAATGATAATCCAATTAGAGCGCAATATGAATCCATTAGTTGATCATCACAAAAGAAACGTTTATGCACGTTAATTAATCCTATTCTGTAGATGGAAAACACATACCGTTATGTACACCACGTGAAACCCATCTAACCGAAGAGCTGGGTAAAACTAGTACCCGGTAATGCGACCTGTAGACCTGTGCTGTGTACGTAACTTTGGACAAAGATCATTTTCTTGTAACATGCATGTATTTTCATGACTTTATTCTTCAAAACCCCTTGTACTGTTTTATTAGGTAAAAAAATATGTGAAGCACACATATTGTAATGAACTCCCTATTGCAGAAATAAACAATAAAGTATAAATATAATATTTCCTCACAAAATAATGTTACCTAACAGTGAAGTGCAATGGGTTAAAGTGTTAACTACGTGTCTGTAGAGAGTTCAAATGCTGCTGGGGCTTTTCTGTTTTTTTATTTCAGATTCCAAAATTTTAAAAACTTATCATTATTTGCTAAATACATGTATTGTAAAAATTTAAAATTATAAAATGTCACTGTGAAAGAACTTTGATTATAACCCACTTTACTACATGTACAGGCTTTCGTTGTTATCAAAATATTCTGATGTTTATTTATCCATGAAGAGTGTGTGTGGGGGGGAGGGGGGGCAAAGTAATACATGTAACTGTGTTTGCAGGGGGTGGGGGGATTGGGGTTCGAGGTGTATTTTTTGGTAATTTTACTACATGTATTAATATAAATGATTTTTTCAAGGGTTGGAGGGTCTTGAACCCCCCCCCCCCACTCCAATCCCTGCACACGATGATGTTGGCATCTAGAAGCAAATCATAATTAAGCCAGCAACCGCCGAGGGAAGGGGGCATAATTTAATTTTGTTTGTAAAAATTATATAGACCATACTTTGTATGAAATAAAATGAAAAGATTATTAATTAACTGAAAATTCATATGCAAACAGTTCAACTACAAATTGTACATAAAGGGCCGCTCATGTGTATTATCATCATCGAAACCCACGGGTTTTCTATCCGTTACACAGCAGTGTAACGAATAGAAAACCCGTGGGTTCCGACGATGGTGTATTATGTGTACATGGCCTTCGTTTTAATTAAACCTGATACAAAACAGTGTTATTTAGGGGCAAACACTTGGTGCGGGTATTACTGTCTAATGACAGCATCTAACTTCTTTTTAACACTAATTGAGGGAAATCAGCAAGCTTGGCAGTAGTTTGTCATTCTAAGAGACCTAGGGTATAAGATTTCACACGTAATGCGTTTTAGTTAGGGTTGATTTCAATATAATATATTACCAGTTACATGTATAAATTGTATCAATCGTTTTAATTATTAAAATTTGATCTAAATCCACAATGGCTTAAAACTCAATTGTTTATTCCTTTGTTATTCCTATTCATATCAATGATTGTGTGGGTAACGTAGATAGGTTCATTAGATATGATGAGTGTAATAACATTTCTTTTAAGCGGGGTTATTACTTTAAAAACAAATCTTGTTGTTGATCAATTTTTGAATTATAATGTTTTAGGTTATATTTAGTGATTGAAAATGAAAAAAACCCACCACAACAATTAATTTTAGAGCAATACGTGATGTCTTATGCCTATGGAGTTTTGGAACTTAGGGATATATAAGTTCATAAACTTGAGTCTAAGATTAAACATGTTTTAAAATTCAACCATTCGAGATGTTAAGCTTTCAGTCATTTTTAAAAGAAAAAATACATACATGGTAAACTCTTCGTCAATGTTTCCGTTCATAACAAATCCATTTTGTAAAGTCGTCATCAAATAGAAAAATTTTATTATAGACTATGTAACGATTATGTAAACAATTAGAGGGTTGTTCAATGAAATAGAAATTGGAAATAAATACGTATACGTATGTATGGATAAAAGAAATATGTTCTTAACACGCATTTAGCAATGAACAGCTTAAAATAACCATGCATGGTTGATGATAAAATATATAGGTTCGCAGCGGTCCTTAACTATTGATTGTTTTAGGCATTTAAAAGCAGGCTTTAAAAAGGCTTTATTAAAACAAATTTAGTATGTATAAGCTCTATCAAAAAATGGCGATTCAACAAACAATTAACCAAGATTTTAAAAGCCTGTGGCTGTTTCATTGGATATTTTACAAAACTGCATATTGTCTGACTGTAGCAAATGAAAACAACTATCAGTGTAAATTACAACAATTTAAGTATTTGTTTTAATTATTCATCGAAAGAAAACCATACGTGATCGTTATTGATTATATACCAAAATAATTCACCTGATGTAAACTAAAATACATTGAATATTTTTAGAGAAACTCTTGTTATCGGTTTTATACTTACATTTATTACTTTCGCTTCTGTAGTGTTTATGTCTCACTGCTTTTTTTCAGCGACCAATATTGAGATGCAGATAGAAAGCATAATAGCAGCTTCGCTTTGCGCCGTATGCTGTATCTTATTGATGATTTCATTTCAATCCACAACAAAAAGATTTTTTCACGTTGCGATATGTCTTCCTTGCGCTGGTAAACCAAATTCATTTTTGAAACATTTTTTAAATCTTTGAAATTCTAAAAAAGAATTAATAAATCTCAAATCTTCATACTTTTTGAGAAACGATCCATTTAAAGATTGTTTTATAAATATTGTACGCGTCCAATGACACATTTTTGACATTTTCTATTCTTACTTTCTCGTCCAATATGTTTTAACAAGCTAACAAATGTTTAAATAAATAATTGAAGAAAAAACTAACACTGCAACATATGACTATATTCTAATGGTTAAAAAATAATTATTAATTTTTAATTAATTTAATAAATATTTTTTTTTTTTTTTTTTTTTTTTTTTTGTAGTATTATTTGAAAGTGTTATTATTGGTCGAACTTCAAAAGCCAATGCAAACCTTGCTGCAATATACAGTGCAAAAACTAAAACGGAATTAAAGTTTCCATACTCAATACTACTGGCTGGGATCGGGATGCTGTTTGCTGCAATAGGTTGGGTGTTGTGTGTTGTCATGCACTGCAAGTTGCGTAAGCAGGGATCGCAAAACACGCAAGATCTGGATCTGAATGAAGCCGCCATGGTCTCGCAGGATCATAATAACACTGAGGATGCAAATACACCCATCACTGGATCACAGGCTCGTAATTTATCAGAGGCTGCATATCCAAACATCAGAGGATCAAGATATGCAAATACACCCATCACTGGATCACAGGCTCGTGATTTATCAGAGGCTGCATATCCAAACATCAGAGGATCAAGATATCACTAAGAATGCATATATATACATCAATTACAAAGATCATAGTGATATCGCTGATACCTTCCTTTAAACTTGAGCAATCTTCCTCTGATGTATTTGAAAGGAATAAATTACAGATAGTTGTTTTTGTGTCTTATAACCAAAAAATAAAAAAATAAAAATAAAACTTGGTTTAAACGATTACAAGTCTTCAAAAAACTTTCTTAAATGTGTCATTAACGTCTTAATAGAGATCTCGTAATCTCGATAGAAATTAAATTTATCATTACAACTACATTCAAGGATAAAATTAACGCAGGCGTCAAATGGACGTCAGTAAATCATTTAGTTTTTTAAAAGCAAGATAAATATTTGAAATGAAAAAGATCGACATATTTAGTACATCTTCATTAAAAATCAACTTACGGATATATGGACAACGCTAATTGTTTTTGAAAATGATTGAAATGCAAAGAAACGCAATACCAATTGTTTCACAAATAATACGTTTTATTTTTTTATTATTTGCTTTTAATAATTGGCCTCGTTTAACCACACGCTCTCTTTTGGCAAAGTTCCATTGTGTAGATAAAGCGGTTTGTTAACCTAAACGTGCATAATAGCTCTGCTGAAATGCATTATTACTTTTTACTTTTATATCATATAACCGTCCGCCTTTTGGCGGACGGGATTATCAACAAAAAAATGCATGTCAATCATTCCACAAACACAAAAATGAAAAAAAAAAAAGAAATTTGTAGAAAATGTTTAAAAGATCTTATAGTCATTTACAAACTGCTCAATGGAATTTGTTATGAATTAAATATAAGAGCATACAAGTTTTGAAAAGGGATTATATATAATCCTTATTTACAGTCATAAGTTAATACTGTGTAATGAACCTGTTTAATATGTACCGTAATAGTCGGGATCAGATTTCATTGTCGCGCAATTGCAACCAATAACAACGGAACTTGCTATTAAGAAATATTCGCTGCTATAAAAAGAAATCTTTGTGGTACAAAATAATACATTAACAAATCGGTTCATTAAATTTTACTCGAAGTTTTACGCATCTCCAAACCATTTTACTCAAATCCTTGTATATTCAGTTGATATCCCTAATGTCCCGTACATGTAGTTCTGATGTACGAAGTGTGCTGATATAACATTGTATTGGAAAATATTTCACAAATAAATTGTATAGAAGTTAATAATACTGATTGCAATTTTTAAGCATATTCAAATTTTCAAAAAAAAAAAAATAAATAAAAATAAAAAAAAATAACGCCTACGAATTTAAAACAGCGAGTTTCCCTATCAATTCGTACAAAATTCACAGCAGTAAATATAACCCATTATTCGGTATTGGCTAACAGATAAAAACTTATTAACTTTTGTTATTGTAGTGCTGGCAATCATTTTTAAAGGAATATAGAATGGAAAAAAAATTAAGCCAAATTTTCCTTTTTGCCACAAGTCTATTTTTAATTTGTTTGCGCCTAGTTCCATTAAGTGAAAAAAAATTACAATGTTATGTCAATATTAGTTCACTTTATAAAAACTTAGAATTATTTTTACTAATGAATTAAATAACAATCCAAATTTGACAACGCCATCTTTGAGTAAACAACATCCTAAAAGAAACTCCATCATTATCACTATTTTCTGAGACAGCAAAATTATTATTCACAAAGGCAACAACTCCTCCTGAATTTTATGGAAAAAGAACTAAAATAACAATAATCCCCCCAAATTTCGAACCTTATTATCATCATCCTTGTACAACATGCATGTGAAAAAAGATAAAATGATGATAGATAGATAGATAGATAGATAGATAGATAGATAGATAGATAGAT
>WFKH01008284.1:21327-41152 GCA_016163765.1 Magallana hongkongensis
TCTCTCTCTCTCTCTCTCTCTCTCTCTCTCTCTCTCTCTCTCTCTCTCTCAGAGAATTACTTAATGTTATTTAAAGTCCAATATTTACACAATGTTTAAAACGTTTCATAAAATTAGTTACTAAAGTATTTCCATGCATTATGTGAACATAAATATTTTACAAGTTTAAAGAAATCAGGAACCGCGATATTTAAGTATACATTATTTACATGTAATCCTGTACACAAAAAAAATCTGGCAAAATATTGAACTTATCTGGTCAGCGATAATCTCCATCCGTCCTCATCGAACGACTATGGTCAATTATTCCGTATATGGAAGTCGCACGCTTATTGCACGGTACGGTACGCTTTTTGGTCCTTTTGGGGCGAGTCTTGTATACATTATCTTTGCACGCTTCCTGCACGGTACGGTTCGCTTTCTGAACGATACGTTTCGTTTCTTGCACGGTAAAGTTCGTTTCTTGCAAGGAACGGTACGGTTCGTTTTAGAAGTGTAGTAGTACGTTTTAGGGTCTGCATTGTTTCATAACTGTATTTTAAAATCATTTTTTGAAATGTGTGATGCATCATTAAATTTAGCACAATACAATTCTATGTAACGTTTGAAAAGGAGATGAATGTCTTTCGTGGGTAGTTAAAATCCGAAGGGCTTTATAATAGGTTTGATCAAGCCCGACCGAAATTATCACCTCATAATATTCAAAGAATGATTCCTTATAACTTATATTTATATAATTTTAAACCATTGTACTATTAAATATTTAAATATAAGTAGGCAAACCCCGCTGGTACCCCAATTATACGTCATTTTTATGGGGTTTATAGTACAAAATCGATACGTAGTGTTATCACAGGCAAAGACACCGGAAAATGTAAATACATGTATTTAGGGATCAGCGCGAAATCAAATATGCGTTGAAGCTTTATGCGTTAACGTATTCAATGAAATGCATTATTTGGTGTGGAGATATCTGCAAGAAGAAGCAGAAAAAACCCACAACCGCTTTAAATATAAAACTGTTTAAGAGAATCCTTTAAAAAAACAAATGCCATGAATGATACATGTAATAAAAGGCACTGGTTTAGATTCTTGAAAATGAAAATATCAATGCAAGTTAACATTACTTTTTAAAGGCAAACAAACAATATCAAAGGCAATATACAACGCCAGTAAAGTTGATTAAATATTTTACATTATCGCTTTTTTGTCTGACTGTAACGGTTGCAAACCAAACCATGCGTGATCATAAATGCTTATACAAAAAGAATTCAAATTATATGTTAACCGAAAAGCATTTTTTTTAGTGAAAGTTTAGTTATTGTTAAAAAAAACCGCTTAATACTCTTGATTCATTGGTGCTTATGTCTCATTTTGTTTTTACAGCCACTCATATTGAGATGCAGATAGAGAGCGTAATAGCCGCGTTGCTCTGCGCTGTATGCTGTATCTTATTGAGGATTTCATATCAAACTATATCAAAAAGATATCTTCACGTTGCGACAATCCTTCCTTGTGGTGGTAAAGTAAATTCTTTTCTGGAAACTTTTATTAAATCTTTGAAATTGCAAAAAAATGAATAAATATCTTTCTTCAAATTTTCTCGGAAATAATCATGTAAGATCTATTTTTTATTAATGATTTACATATGTACGCGCCAAATGATATATTTGTGATATTTTTCATTCGTGTTTTCTCGTGATTTGTTTTAACAAGTTAAGAAATATATAAATAATTGAAGGTAATACTAACACTACAAAATATGCCTTTTTTATAAGAGGAGCACAGGCACCTGTTGTTATATATTTTTCTCATAATTAAAAATGCAATGGATTACCCGAAGTATGACGCAATTTATGTCAACTTCCGTCCACCCTTTAGCCTTTTGTCGCATATTTTAGGCAGAAGATGTAGATTGAGGGGTGATTTTTATTAATGACAGGTGTAATGCACCGTTTTGGTTGAATTGGTTGTAAGCTTACATGTTGAATGACCGATCGGGAGACGGAGAGGATCGCAAAATAATTTTACCGATGAGTTTCAAGCAAAAGTAACAACTGATGTGACAGTTTAAAATAAATCCAGGATGGCGGGGATGGGTACCTTGTGTATTATTAGATATAAGGTATTTATTTCTAATTATGAGAAAAATATATAACGTCAGGTGCCTGTGATTAAGAGTTACAAAATACTTCTTTGTTTTTAGTAACGGTGTTTGAATTTGTTTTTTTATTTTTTATTTTTTATTTTTTTTTTATTTTTTTTTTGGCAGCATTCTTTGAAAGTCTTCTTATTGGTCGCATTTCAAAAGCTAATGCAAACTTCACTGCAATCTACAGTAAGGATATTGTACGAGAATTAGAACTTCCATACTCGATACTACTGGCTGGGGTCGGTCTGTTGTTTGCTGGAATAGGCTGGGCGTTGAGCATTGTCATGTACTGCAAGTTACGTAAGCAGGAAATCGCAGAGCACTTGAGATCTGGATCTGACGGAAGCCACCATGTTCTCGCGGGTTCATGACAACATTGAGGCTGCAAATACACCCATCATCGGATCACAGCCACGTAATTAAACAGAGGTTGTATATACGACCCTCAGAATTGATCTTAGTTGGAATATCCTATTATTCTTAATGTATATTTGAAGCGGCTAAATGTATATATGAAGCGAATTTTACGGAAACGAATGCCATGAAACAGTTGAGCTGTTCTACATCGAATACCCTGTGTGTTCGAATGCGCTCTAAACACGTGTGTAAATGTTACAGCATTTTATGCTCCGTGTACATATTTTGTGAATATTTTACTGTACTATGTTACATGTATTTATTTTGTATATATTCCTTTTATGTCAAACATTATTGTATATATGGTTTAGAAAATAAGAAAAAAAAAAACATAAAAAAAGAAATAAAAGAAATATGGCCATAAATGTTGCAATAAGATTTTAATGATTATAATTCATGTTATATCAAATGTTTAAGTCTTAAATACTTAATTTCTTTAATTCATTATATGTTTCAAATTTATGTCAATTGTTAATCAAGCCTCACAGGAAAGCTAAGTATTTTAATTACCTAATTCAGCGGTTACCTGTATTGACATCTTACCTGGCATCTGTGCGCGTTTTAATTACGTAATTTGAACCATGGTTATTAACGCTAATTATATTGATTGTTACCTGTTCGTTTCATTTTTATTCCCGCCCATAAGTAGTTAAATAACCAATTATATTTTGTTTTTAGAGATTATCTTTATGGGCGTGACTTTGTAATTTTCGACGAAATAAAACCAAACGCTAAACGCAAATTGTCACCTATGACATTTGCTATTTCAAATTAATAAACTTTATATTTTTGCTTTATTTAATATTTGGTTTTATTTCGAAGATAAATATATTTCTTTTTTTTTATCTTTTTCAATTTCAGGAACTGTTGTTTTTGTGATTTTACACCTTTGACATTTGCTATTTCAAATTAATAAACTTTATATTTTGGCTTTATTTAATATTTGGTTTTATTTCGAAGTTTCCCAAGAACAATTATTCCCTGGTACCTCAGCAAAGCGAGTTAAGAGCAAAATAGGCTATAACATAAATCTCAAGGGATGAATAGATGCAGTAGTTTAATTCTTTGCTTTGAAAATATAGCTCAATACATTGTGTTTAGCACTTTGCATTGTTTCATGTAGTTAATTTTAACAAATAATTGTATGTAATAAGAATACCATACGATCAGTAAGAATGCATGTGGATTTATTGTAAAACTCAGCCACGTAACGATGACGATGGAGTTTGTTTCCCAACACGTGCACCAAGTTCCAATTACCTGTATTGCCAATTTAAAAAAAGCTTAAGTAGCTCATTGGTTTGTTTTAAAAAGAAAATATAAATATTTGTTGGAGCTGCTCATCTTTGTGGAATTCATTAGGTAACACAAATTCAAATATGAATTGTGTAATTTCAATTTCTAAATGAATAATTTTCGTAATCAATTTCAATAATGTTAAAAATCTAACATTTATTTCACCCTTTTCATACGTAAAGGAATATTTTAAAGATAATGGTACTAATTGCTAGTAAACAGATGTCCGTGTACCTGGCCAGATCACGCTCGGACGATCACGTCAATCAAACTGTATGTTTTTGTTTCAAACTTGATTGACAAGCGGCATCATTTTAAAGTGTCTACAGGTAAAAAAAGGGGGCGTTTGTAAAATGTTCGGCGTTTAACGTCATTATCTAATATCTCGATAGATATTAGAATCATCATTACAACTACATTCAAGAACAAAATTGACGCAAGCGAAAAAAAGGAAGCAAATTATTCTTAAATATATGTGAACAGATAGATACATAAGTGAACTGTTTTTGAAAATAAATAAAATGCAAAAAAAAAAAAAACAAAAAAAACAAAAAAAATCCGCAATACCACTTATTTCACGTCTAACAAGTTTTAATTAGGTTCTTCTGTTTCCAGCAAAAGACCGTATAGTTTTCGAACTGTTTTCTTATTATTAAGGTATTCCGTTGGAAACGGAAGATCTTATTGTTTTCGTACTGTGTATTTTTTTTTCAAATTTTGTGCACGCGATTTCTTGGAAACTATTTAAGCAATCTCATCATTTTGTTTTTCGTAGATTATTAGATGAGATCTGAATTTTAAAGGAAAGTAGCTTGCTTAGGCGCAAAAATTTGGTAAAAATTTTGTAACAAAATTTTCATACGATTTGATCTGTATCTTATTATCAGTTGATATTTTAAAAAAAGTTAACAGATATATAATTATAGAAGTTGTAGAGTATCAAAAGTTCTTTCCAACGAAATCAAGAAAAAGGGACTGGCCCCCCTAATTAGAAGCCAAGACACTCATACAGTCTATTCCAAATAACTTAAAAATCGTTAAAGATTTTACAATGCATAATTCAGGCAAAGTTATTGATCGTAACAATATCTGTTTGAAAACAAATCATTGCCACACCCATTTATAACGCAATTGGGATTTTTAGGGGCCAAAGCCATTAAACTTTGATGCAATATATCTAGAGAAGGAGACATATGTTGTTAAGCATTGTAGAAGAGAACATGTCTGCATTGATGATTGTAATTGATTCCAGTAATAGAAATACCAATGTCTGCCCTCATGAAGGATCTACAGGGCTGGCCCTTAAAATACTCAATCATTTGTATCTTAAAAATGAACAACAATTTTACATAGGTGTAAGAACAAAAAATGTAAGTATTACTGAGACCTGTAGAAGAAAACCAAGAATAGGGACTGACTAAATAATTAAAGGCCAAAAACTCGTAAAGTCTATTACAAATAATTCAAAAACGATAAAGTTTTTGCAATGCATTTTAGAAGCACAGTTGTTGAGTGTTACAATATTGATGACGTAATTAGGGATTTTTATTCATTAACTGAAAGTGGTTGTTAATTCTGAAATTGTATCGAAAATTCATGTTATCATTAAAAAAATTGGACGGAAAACCTACTGGTTACTTGTTACGAGGTTGTATCGTTATAATTTTTTTCTCACATATTATGTGAACGCGATTTCTCAAAAAAGCTATTCAATCGATTTCGACCATTTTTTCACAGATGATTGGATTTAATCTGAATTTATTTTGTTTTTAAAAAATTTGCCGTCGTCACTTCCGATACCGATTTATTGCCGATTTTGAAACTTTTACGAACCATTTTGTGCACAGTTGATCTCGAAAAGTATCAGAGATATGAATTTGAAATTTTCAGGATAGGTAGACCATAGTTTGAAGATGTGCCTATTGTATTTGTTTTACGCCAGCAGCGCCATTTCTTACAGCTCGCCTAGGCCCGAAAATTGGATACGAATTTTGAATAAAATTTTCAATTGTTTTGATCTGTATCTTTTATTCAGTTGATATTTTGTTAAGACATATATGACAAAAGTGGTAGAGTATCAAAAGTTCTTTCCACGAAATCAAGAAAAAGGGGCTTGTTCCTTTAAATTAGGGGCCAAGAGACTCGTAAAGTCTATTACAAATAACTTAAGAACGATTAAGATTTGTAGTGCAATATACAAGCCAAGTTGTTGATCGTAACAATATCCGTTTGAAAAACATTATTGCCACACCCACCTATTACGTAACTAGGGATTTTTTGTGGCCAAAGTCCTTAAACTTTGACGGATACATATTTTGTTAAGCATTGTAGAAGAGATAATATTTGTACTGCTGATATTACATATAATCAATTCCACAATTCAAAACTTCAATATCTGTCCCCATTAAGGATTTACAGGGCTGGCCTCTAAAATATTCAATTATTTGTATCTCAAAAATGAACAACAATTATAGAAGCAGAGTTGTTGATTGTAACAAAAATGTTTGTTCATCGCCACATCCACTTTAATGTAATAATTAAGGGGTATGTTTGCACTTAAATCTTACATCGTTAATGTGCTGTATGTTTGATTTGAAAAACATTTTGTTGAGCATTGTTAAAGATATTGGCAATCCTTCTCTTTATCTCAAAGGAGAGGTGGGGATTTTGAAATGTTCTTGATATTTCATCGAATCGGTTTAAAAATTGGACGGAAGACCTATTCGGTACTCGTAACGAGATCGTATCTTGTAATTAAGGTCTTCCGTTTCCAACGGAAGACCTTATAGTTTTCGTACTGTTTCTTATTATTAAGGTCTTCCGTTTCCAACGATAGAACTTAACGTTTTCGTACTGTTTCTTATTAAGGTCTTCCGTTTCCAACGGAAGACCTTATAGTTTTCGTACAGTTTCTTCTTCTTATTTTTTTTTTTCACAAAATTTGTGCAAGCGTTTTCTCGGAAACTATTTGACTGATTTCGACCATTTTTTCACAGATGATTGCAAGTGGTCTGAATTTATTTGTTTTTAAACTTTTTGCCGTCGTCACTTCCGGTACCGATTTATTGCTAATTTTGTTAACTTTTACGACCCATTTTGTGAACAGTTGATCTCGGATACTATCAGAGATATGAATGTGAAACTTTCAGGATAGGTAGTCCATAGGTTGCAGTTGTGCTTATTGTTTTCTTTTTATGCAAGTGGCGCCATTTATTGCAGCTCGCCTAGGCACGAAAATTGGGTACGAATTTCAAATCAAAATTTTCACACGTTTTGATCTATATCTTTTTATTAGTTGATATTTTGTTTAGACATATATAACAAAAGTGGTAGAGTATCAAAAGTTCTTTCCAACAAAATCAAGAAAAAGGGGCTGGCCCCTTAAATTAGGGGCCAAGACACTCGTAAAGTCTATTACAAATAACTTCAAATCGATAAAGATTTTGTAATGCATTATAGAAGCAAAGTTGTTAATCTTAACGATATCTATTTGACAAACTCATTGCCACGCCCATCTATGACGTCATTAGGGATTTTTAGGGACCAAACTTCTTAAACTTTGACACAATATATCTAGAGAACGAGACATATTTTGTTAAGCATTGTAGAAGAAAAAATGCTTGTATTGATGATTCAAATTGATTCCACGTATCAATACACCAATGTATGTCCCCATTAAGGATCTATAGGGCTGGCCCCTAAAATATTCAATCATTTGTATCTCAAAATATAACAACAATTTACGATGGATGTAAGAACAAAAAAATGTTAGTATTTGTAAGATCTTTCGTATAAAATGAACAAAAATCGGCTGGCCCTTTAAATAAGGGACCAAGACACTCGTAAAGTCTATTACAAATACCTTCAAAAAGATAAAGATTTTGTAATGCATTATAGAAGCAAAGTTGTTGATCGTAACGATATCTATTTGACAACCTCATTGCCACGCCCATTTATGACGTCTTTAGGTATTTTAGGGGCCAAACTTCTTAAACTTTGACACAATATATCTAGAGAACGAGACATATTTTGTTAAGCATTGTAGAAATAAAAATGCTTGTATTGATGATTTCAATTAATTCCACGTATCAATACACCAATGTTTGTCCCCATTAAGGATCTACAGTGCTGGCCCCTAAAATGTTAAATCATTTGTATCTCAAAATATAACAACAATTTAAAATGGGTGTAAGAACAAAAATTGTTTGTATTTGTAAGATCTTTCGTATAAAATGAACAAAAAGGGGCTGGCCCCTTTAATTAGGGGCCAAGACACTCGTAACGTCTATAACGAATAACTTCAAAACGATAAAGATTTTGTAATGCATTATAGAAGCAAATTTGTCGGTCGTAATGATATCTGTTTGACAAACCCATTCCGTCGCCCATTTGTGACGTAAATAAGGATTTTTAGGGGCCAACGTTCTTAAACTTTGATACAATATATCTAGAGAATGAGACATATTTTGTTTAGCATTGTAGAAGAGAAATTGTCTGCATTGATGATTCTAATAAATTCCATTTATCAAATCATGAATGTCTGTCTCAACTAATGATTAAGAGCTACAGGGCTGGCCCCTAAAATATTAAATCATTCGTATCTTAAAAATGAACAATTTAAGATGGGTGTAAGAACAAAAAATGTTTGTAAATGAGAGATATTTAGAATGAAATGAACAAAAAGGGGCTGACCACTTTTATTAGGGGCCAATAGACTTGTTAACTCTATTACAAATAACTTAAAAACGATTAAAATTCTTTAATGTATAAAAGAAGCAAAGTTGTTGATCGTAGCAATATCTATCTGAAAAACTCATTGCCACGCTCAATTATGACGTAATTAGGGGCCAAAGTCCTTAAACTTTGACGCAATATATCTAAGAAAGCAGACAAATTGTTTTAAGCATTGTAGAAAAGAAATTGTCTGCATTGATGTTTATAATCGATTCCACTACTTAAAACACCAATGTCTGTCCCCATTTAGGATCTTCAGGGTGGCCCTGAAAAACATACAATCATTCTACTAAAGTTTCATCCATAATTCGACGTATCATTTTAAAAATTCAAACGGAAGACCTACTCGTTACTCGTAACGAGATCGTATCTAGTTATTATTTTTTTTTTTCCACAAATTTTGTGCACGCGATTTCTCGAAAACTATCCAACCGATTTCAACCATTTTTTCACACAAGTTTGGAAGTGATCTGAATTTATTTTGTTTTTAAAATTTTTGCCGTCGTCACTTCCAGTACCGATTAATCGGCCATTTTGTAAACTTTTCGACCCATTTTGTGCACACTTGATCTCGAAAACTTTTAGAGATATGTATATGAAATTTTCAGGATAGGTAGACCATAGTTTAAAGTTGTGCCTATTGTTTTTGTTTTGCGCCTATGGCGCCATTTCTTGGGGCTCGCTATGGCTCGAAAATTGGCCAGAGTTTTAAATAAAAATTTTCACAGGTTGTGATCTGTATCTTTTTAGCATTTGATATTTTGATAAGGCATTTATAACAAAAGTGGTTGAGTATGAAAAGTTCTTTTCACGAAATCAAGAAAAAGGGGCTTGTTCCTTTAAATTAGGGGCCAAGAGACTCGTAAAGTCTATTACAAATAACTTAAAAATGATAATGATTTTGTAATGCATTATAAAAGCAAAGTTGTTGATTGTAACAATATGTATCTGAAGATTTTAATGCCACACCCATTTATTACGTAATTAGGGATTTTTAGGAGCCAAAGTTCTCAAAATTTGATACAATATATCTATAGAACGAGGCATATTTTGTTAAGCATTGAATAAAAGAAAATGTTTGTATTCAAGATTCTAATCGATTCCACATACCACATCACCAATGTATGTCCCCATTAAGGATCTAGAGGGCTGGCCCCTAACATATTCAATCATTTGTATCTCAAAATGAAAAACAATTTAAGATGGGTGTAAGAACAAAAAATGTAAGTATTTGAGAGATCTTTCTTATGAAATCAACAAAAAGGGGCTGGCCCCTTTCATAATGGGCCAAGGCGCTATTTAACTGTATTACAAATTACTTTAAAAAGGGTATAGATTTAAGATGCATTATAGAAGCAAAGTTGTTGATAATAACAATATCTAACAGACAAAATCAATGTCACGCCCTTTTATTACGTAATTAGGGATTTTTAGGGGCCAATGTCCTTTAACTTTAAAGCAATATATCTAGAGAAGGAGACATATTTTGTTAAGCATTGTAGAATAGAAAATGTCTGCATTGATGATTCTAATCGATTCCATTAATCAAAACACCAATGTCTGTGCCAATTAAGGATCTAGAGGGCTGGCCCCTAAAAGATTCAATCATTTATATTTAAAAAATGAACAACAATTTTAGATAGGTGTAAGAACGAAAAATGTTAGTATTCCTAAGACCTTTCGTATAAAATCAAGAAAAAGGGGCTGGCCCCTTTAATTAGTGGTCAAGCTACTCGTAAAGTTTATTACAAATAACTTAAAAACGGTAAAGATTTTGTAATGCATTATAAATGCAAAGTTATTGATCGTAACAAAATCTATCAGAAAAAATTATAACCATACCCATTTATTACGTAATTAGGGATTTATAGGGGCCAAAGTCCTTAAACTTTGACGCAATATATCTACCCAAGGAGACATATTTTGTTTAGCATTATAGAATACAAAATGTCTGCACTGATGAATTTAATCGATTCCACTAATTAAAACACCAATGTCTGTCCCCATTTAGGATCTACAAAGTTGGGCTCTAAAATATTCCATCATTTATATCTAAAGTTTTATCGATTATTCATCGCATCGTTTTAAAAATGGAACGGAAGACCTACTCGTTACTCGTAACGAGATCGTATCTAGTTATTATTATTTTTGTTAAAAATTAGCCTCGTGTAACCACATGCTTTCTCTGGGTATAGCTGCATTGTGTAGATAAAGCGTTTGGTTAAACGAAAGATGCATAATAACTCCTGAGAAAAACACAGTCATATAACAGTACACGTTCTCGCGGCCGGTAATTATTAACATTAGATATAATGTCGATCATTTCATATAATTCAAGAATTTTATACGGGATGCTCAAAAGATTTTACAAAGTTATTTGAAAACTGTTCAATGAAATTTGTTATGAAAATGGAATGACAAAGTATGCCAATTTACAAAATAAAAGATTTATAATTAATCCTTATTTACGGTTATACGTTATGTATATATGTGTTGTGAACCTGTTTAATGTACGATGGTTTTCGAAATTTTTATATCTCTATTTAATCATTAGGATTGTGCAGGAATATTAAGATTTGTCATAACTATTATTTCTTATATTTGTTTTCGTTCACTATATTTGTTATATTAATAATGAAAATAGATAATATAAATCCAATGATATTATTCAACTCGCGTCAAAGAATATCTGCGTATATTCTGCAGGAAAAGAAATAATCAATTACTTTCATAAGGATGACATTGACATTCCTTGTGAAGCCAATGCAATGTTATCAAAACCTTTTTTAAAATTGTTAATACTTCTCGCTATAATAAACCATTTTGGCGGTTTGCCAACATAAATTCTGTAAAAGATACTAGTACATGAATAAAGTATGATATTTAAGCCTAAGTGCTAACGTTGGTTTAATAACTCATCTTTCATTGATATAAGACCTTTGGCCAACAAAAAGAAACGAAATTATATAATTCGTAGATATATACATGCAACATTAAATCAAAACAATATCGTTATTTAATCTCTTAACATATTGCAAAAATTGAATGGATTATGACACTTTTTTAGCTAGCGTTAGAGATTTATTTTGCGATTTTAACTGTTTTTGATGCATACAATAACGGATGAATAATATGCAAGTTTTATTTTTATTATTCAGAAATATAGATCAGCATTATTATAAAGGTCTACAACTGAAGACCTGATCGTTTTTCTTCAGTTTCTTCTTGTGCACGAGATTTCTCGGAAGTAACTCCTATTATCCTTTTTTATTTTAAAAAATTAGATTTGATTAATATTTCCCTTCACGTTATAATTTTTTTTATTAGTGACGTCATTTCCATTTTAGATATATTAACGTTTTATCAATTTTTTGGGGAAGGACCTGTTCATGATCATTCTCCTTAACTACAAAAAAGTAATTAGGTAAAATTTACAAGAGATGACCTTTTTCATCAAGAAAAAAGGACTTGCACCTAAGATGAGGAATCAATACGGGTCTGAAATATTTTATTCATAGCTCTTTCCTGGGGAATAGTTCGCGATATGTTACAGAAGCAAACATGTAAATCTGAACGATACTGTACAAGTGGTTATTTTACGCGTGGGGTAAATTTACACTAGTAACGTGGTAAGCTTAAAACTGCGTAAAATATCCCCGCGCGTACGGTAATAAATTAAAACATACGTGTTGTGAATCACGCAATCGCGTATTTAACTCCCACGCGTATTGTTTGACTCCAGAAAACGCCTACTTTACCACCAGCGTAAATTAAAACTTTTACAGCATTAATTTTATCCATACATACTAAGATGTTACTTGCATGTTACTTATTTAAAGATTGAGGAGGTCAGAAATAAAAAAAAATGTCGATCTTCCATATCTCAAAAAAGGAGAAATATAATTTAAAAAGCAATATTAAAGAAAGAATGCTCAAAATAATGTTTCGTACAATTTGCTATCATGAAAATTGCATTAAAAGACCCCAACAGTGAGATATAGGGTCCTTCCCTAAAACATACTTTTTCCGATATCTTAGGAACGGTAACACACACCTGTCGACTTAACGACGACGGACCCAATTCAAGATTTCCCACCTCAGCGCAGAAACCGCGCACATGCTATAAATATGACTGTCGTAATTAGGTACATCAGAATAAGAAAAAAATAATAACATTTTCATTATACTTAACATTATTTGTGATGCCAAAATATTTTTAGTGGAGAAAAATCACGGACTAAAAAATAGTCCGAATTTCCTCTGTTTGCGACAAGTCCGTTATATTTGCACGGTTTATAAATCATACAGCGCCGAAAGGAAGTTTATAGTCTTATATTCTGGTAGATATTGAATTTACACATTAACTTAACAATATTTATATATACAGCAGTTAATGTAACGTCAGGCAATAAATAATTATGTCCTTTTTTCAATGATATTTCTGAAGAAAAATAAACCATTCAGTGAACTTTGAAACATCCCCTCAAAAAATTTAGGTCTATGACCTACATTTTTTTCTGTTCATCGGTAAGGTAATTGAATTCTTCATATTAATTCAATTAGAGTAAAAAATCTATTGCAGAATTTTTAAAATATCAGTTTTTATACCACGCCCTAGAAATTTCCCATTACTTTCTATTATATCTGCCGATTTTCGTACCCAAATATTGTTACGCCCCTAGTAAAAAAAAAAGGAAGTCGATGATCATGTAATTTTTATATTGATTTTCACTCACCATTAACTGATTAACATTATATAAAAATTTGAATAAAAAATCTATTGTAGAAATGAATTGGGTCCGCCGTCCTTAAATACTTTTAAAATTGTAAAGGCTTTCATTTGACATCAGAAACAAGGAAGGACTCGTCCTACAGATCAGGGGCAGAAACGTTTAAAAAGTCTTTCATTTATACAATCTAATTAAAATTAGAGGTTCGGAATCCGCTACCGTTTCTCAGATTTATTCATGTTATAATGATTTCAAAGTTGAATAGACATTAAACCATGCAAATACTGGTTAAAGCTATATCGAATAGGTATTCAAAACTTTCAAAAGATTTTTGTTGAAATTACGCTATATTGAATAAGAAACATAATTATGCATTGACCATAAACTTACTTCAAATTTTTTTTTCTGAAAACGATTGTATAAATGATCATGAAACAATTTCTATTAATTCTTGTATGGAAATAATTGTTTCTTAATATTTTCAAAATTATAAATGCAATCAATATTTATGCACACTTCTCTCAAGAAATTGATGAACATACGTATATTTTGCTGTTTTTGTTTTGCACTGATCAGGGAGTAAAGGCTCCTTATTGCAAGTATTTTTTTATTTTTATTTTATAATATTTCTTTGTACATTTTTTCTACAAATTAACTGGCAAACAAGATAAAAGAAATTAAATAAAGTTTTTAAAAAATACGAATCATATGTATGATTAAATTTCAACGGCAAAAGATAAGCAGATAACATAATACGCCATAGCTTATTATAAAAGATTGATTGAACTGTTTCTTCGAATTCATGTGACAAATTAACATAAATTTGTCTCATCTTCATTCTTCATTTATATCGGATATCAAAGTATTATTGCATTATAATACTTTGCATAGTATTAAAAATATTAACATCGAAAAAATGTTTAACAATTTCCGATATTTATATAGTTTAAGGTGGGATTTACAGAAGAACAGCACGTGTCAACGTTTTTAAAGTCTAGAAGTTAAAACAAGTGGCTCTCAGAGTTGTTATTATCATAAACAATGTGCTTCTTAACCGTTGTACTGACATCAGGAAATTATAATTGCTATCAATTGTTTGACAACCAATGGTAAAAAACTATTCATTAATCATATGTTGTCTGGTAATTATATCGGATTAACCTCTTTGTATAACCAGAAATCGGTAAATTTAAAAACTCTTGATCAAAAACAATATACTGATTTTTGTTAAATTTATTATATTTTTTTTCTGTTGTATTAATTTTTGTTATTTGTTATAAAGTCATTTTGGTTATATATTAATATTTTATGATTATGAATAAAAGGACGTGTAACATTCTATTCTTCAAAGAGATCGTTATGTACATGATTACGATAATAAATTTTTTATACTTTACATGTAGCCAGACCTTGAATTAGTGTTTTAACAACAGGGCGGACGAAACAGATAAAAAACAAAGGTAAAATCAAAGATTGATTCAAAATTTTAATGCTTATATTTATGTTATGATAATTTCAAATTTGAATTGCATTAAACCACTGGTTTAAACACTGGTTAAATTAATATTGATTAGGTAATCAAAGCTTTGAAAACGACATTTTCTGCAGAAATTATGCTATACTGAACCAGAAACATTTGCATACACCAAAACTTTGCTTTAAAAAATCTTTTCTTAAACGATTGTGTAAATGATCTCGAAAAAAAAACACCATTTTTTATCACTTTTTCTATGGAAAGAAAATGCTTCTGAATATTTTTAAAATTTTACATGTAATCAATATTTAAATATGCATGCACACTAGTACTTCTCTTAAGAAATTGATGAACATATATTTTGCGGTTTTTGGTGTTTCCACTGAGAATGACAACATTTTAGTTACTCATTTATCAAGTTGATTTGATGTTATATGTGTAAATAAAAAAAAATTCTACGAGTAAGTTTAAACATTTCTGGTTCTTCTAAATGACTGTGCAAATCTTTAATGATCTGACCATCGTCCATACTTCTAGACATATTTTACTGAATATTTTGTTTGTCATTCATAATGCTGTTGGATTGGAGAAGGTTACCGGAATGATGTACACACTTTTGTTATTTATATAACCTCTACACAACCACTCCCTCAAACAGCAAATTTCCCATCGATAAGTGCACCTCGAGGTCTTTCAAAAGGTTCTCCCCCCTTTTAGAAAATCGCTTACACATATACATGAAAATGGGGGGAGGGGGAATGATAATTTAATTCCTTAAATCGGTTTATAAAATAAAGTTCTTAATAAAAAATTATCAAAGCCAAAGTTCGATTTATTTTTAAAAATTTAAGTTTCAATTTTGTTTAAATTAAAACCGCTCGCTAAGTGAAACAGCTGTAAAGCGGAACCAATTTCAAACTTAAATGGAATATTTTCTATTTTGATTCGGAAACTTTGGTCTATTGTCGTCATTATGTAATTAATTAATTGATTAATTAATTAATTAATTATTTAATGAGGAAAATGCAGTTCCGATCATAAAAATATAAATATCTTCAATGTGTACTTTTATAACAATCAACTTAAAAAAATTAATATACGAAATTAAAGCACAAAGCATACAGCTGTAGAAGTTATAACGACACCCGAGAATCAGAACAATATCTTTTTTAATGATGAACATGTAACCTGAAATGTATTTGTAGTGGTTTTGATATTAGTTGCCTATATTTTTATCGGTTCAAGATTTTCATCAACTTGTGATAGTATATGATCATGGGGTTTTTTTATTTTGTTTATGGAAAAAATATCACTCAAAAAATAGAGAAAAATTATCTTATTAGGAAAAGTGAAAATATGTTTCTATCATATTTGTTTAACTGGTTATCATGTGGTTAGTCCCGTACAGATGATCCGAGTTCAAAAAAGAGTATTTCAGTGTTTTAGGATACTATATTAATAATAAATAATAGCCATTTACAAAAATACCAACAAAAACAGTATCATATAAAAATCCAAAGGTGTGTGTTATTTAATGTTATTCAACTGTAAACATGTAATTTAGCCCCAGTTCCCTAAAGTATGATTGTATCTTAGACATAAAAGTTACCCACTGAACAAAAATTCCCCGACCGGTCGGGCTTTTTAGTCACGGCACATGCATACTACGCTCGGTCGGGTCAAAGGGAAAAGAATCTAGTTAAAAATATATGCAAAAATAATCACACTCCCTTAAACCACAACAACAGAGACGATAAAGCAATATGCATTGACTGAAGGATAATTAATATCATAATTTTAATATATAATAGCAATGATGTGCTAAAAAGTACACATAGCACATTACAAATACAGTATTAAAACATATCATTTTATTCATATATATACTGTATACAGGGAAATATTCGCCCCCGTTTTATTTTTGCCCCTTTCGCCCTCGTTGCCAGCAGGCGTATTTAAGATTAGGCTCATCCCAATGTATCAAATTATCTTTCTTAAAAAAAACTGCTTCTGGCGAATAAAAAACGGGGCGAACTTTTTTTTAAGTGAAGAAGGGCGAAAATTATACGGGGCATTAATAACCTTTTATACAGTTTATAAATTCAAACCAATTTGATATCATTTAGAATTACAGAAAATGAATGATAAATGTTGATTTCACTTAAAGTAACACTTAAAGGAAAAGAGTTCACCGTTCCTTTAGCTGTTGAATCTCCTTCTCCAGGTCTCGGTCCTTTGCTCTATCAGCTGCAGCCGTCTAGCATTCTTCTAACGGTTTTTTCCAGTTATTTGTTAGCAATTTCTCTCGCTCTACCTATCTAGTCCATAAAGTTGCACATCCAGGCCAGGCAGGCATGTAACTCCTCTTTTGTGTCTGGCGAAGACGGGAGGGATAGACTTTGGTAATCCCTCCAAGATGTCTGGGTAGAGGCAATCGTACCCGTGTTGTTCCCTCTGGATGCGTCTTTGTCAAGTTATTCCTCCAAGGAAAACCGCTGTCGCTTCTGCGCTGGAAATGCCATCTCCTTGATCCCCTCTTGGGAGAACAGTCACGTGTACCTCTGGGTTTTCGATGGGTTCTGCGACTGTGGCACCTCCTTATATATGGAGCGCTGGATCAATATAACCCCTCTTTTTTCGAGTGAGAATCGGGCATTTTTACATTATTGTCTCCAGACATTGGGAATCACTTTTATGTTTCCCATCACGTCCGCCCTCATTACTGATTTCCGGCAACACTCAGCAAGACAACCTGCCAATTGACTGAGATACCTTGTCGAATGTAAGCGGCGTTTCTCCTCCCAATGTCTGATAAAATTAGTCTTACTGGGAAACACTCTTCCGTTACACCCTAGGACCGGGCCTTGGTTTCAAACTTCACTTCTATGAAACCCGTCTCGTCTTCCATCTGAAAAAAAAATGCTTTTTCTATTAAGAAGATAATGTAACAAAAAACATGTAAATAAATAAGCCGTATAACAACCTCCCAAAGTTATATGTCAAATTGACGACAGCCACATCAGTGATCTAAAGATTAAACACCTAACAAATTGTTATACATGGCGCCCTGTATACAAGGACAGGGTAGACAAGTCATCAATAAGCTTAACCCATGGTGGACAAATTAGTCACCAATTCCAACTTTGGTAAATAAAGTTCAGTACTACTCACGTCTCATAAAGACATATACTTCTGTATTACAAGACGCATAACTTCATTGGTATTTTTATATATATTCCACAAAAAATGTACTATTTTCCCCTAAACACATATACATGTAACACTTCTCCCCCTTTAATTCACTTTATTTAAAATTTATTGAGATTATCTTTAAATAAGTCTGATAAGCTTTCCTTTCCGATACTGTTAAAAAGATAAGGGAGATTTCAATAGAGAGGTTGACTTGAAGCACGGAGCTGCTTGTGAAGCCTCATCACTGTTGATATCTTCGTCAGAGCGGATATCTGACTCGTCGTGAGCCTCTTAAGCTTCATCGAAATCAAAAGTGTACTGAATTTTAGATACTCTATTGCCTGTAAGACCTTTCAAGTGGTCAACATGAACCACATAAATTTTTTTCTGTACCTGAGAACTGAGTCTCATACATTATGTCGGAAAGATTTCGAACGACGACATAGGGTCCTATCCATCCTGAAACTAACCTTCGTTGTGCCTTTGGAGTATATCATCGCCATACTAAATCGCCCAATTACATGGTTGGAATGTATGATACCAACTACCTTTGTCATCTGACATACATGTACTAGGCCAATAGAACTTATTTTTTATCGAATGCATATTCTGTTTTTTTGTCCCAGGTGACCCGAAGTGCGATCACTGTGCAATTAGAAAATGACCTCATTCTTAGAGATTTGCGTGCAACTAGCTGAAGAACTGCTTCTTTGGTGTCCTTGCCCCACTCCCTGTAAAGTATGTTATTAATTATAGTTAATCCATCCCACTGTCGAAACGACAGTTAACTGTAGGATAAGGACTATTGACTTCGGGGCTGATGGCTGGGTCATTTTCCTGTTCATTCTGCAGAGATTCTTGTACTTCATTGCTTTAATCAGTTTGAACCTGATCACTTGTTGGAATATTAAGTGAGTGTGCACTCTGTCATATTCTCTCTCTCTCTCTCTCTCTCTCTCTCTCTCTCTCTCTCTCTTGCAACGTTTCCGGGGCCTTCTGAGTAACCCATCTGCATTTCCATGGAGACTTCCCTTATGATAGTCAATGGGAAAGTCCTTGGTTTCTAGTAGAGAAACCAGCGCCAAAAATCGCCCTGGATCTTTGAAATTCTTTAACTTATAAGGAACGCATGGTTTGTTCGTAACATAAAGGGTCATCAATATAAGTAGTGTCTAAACCAAATCAATACGCTTTAAAATATCTTAGGTTGATGTTCTTTCATATTCGATAAAACTTTGTCAAGCAATATTCTTAAATGCTTTGGTTATGTTTCAGCATGTACAGACTAAAGGCGGGATTCTTTGGTTTGCATGTATTTGCAAACTCATACAGAGAGTTGGTTTGTAATCGAGCCATTACTGCATTCTTCTTAAAAATGATTGTTGGGTTAAATACTGAAAATATATTATTCGTTTTCACAACTGACATTGTCATCAGTATTCGATTCCGTAATTTATCATCGAGTTCTTGTTCAAATAAAGCATCAATATAAGGTAGAAATTTATCAGTAATCTTGTCCAGAACGAACATGTCGCTACTTCCAGGCACACAAACTGTTTCCGCCAAATGCCCACGCGCGCACCTGCTGTGCAGATGGCCTTTATTAAGTAAAGAAACTTCATCAAAATGAGGTGAACATAAGGTATCATTGCTCGCATCTATCAAAACATTGTGCTTCACTAAATGATCTAGTTCAATGATTCCAGATAAATCTCTGAGTTTAGCTACTACGATGGACTTACTAAACACGTGCCCTCCAAACGATAATGTTACATTTGTTTTTTCCTATCACTGAAAGCCAATCTCCGTCCGCAGTCGTTAAACTTGTAT
>WFKH01008285.1:18845-38669 GCA_016163765.1 Magallana hongkongensis
TCTCTCTCTCTCTCTCTCTCTCTCTCTCTCTCTCTCTCTCTCTCTCTCAGAGAATTACTTAATGTTAATTAAAGTCCAATATTTACACAATGTTTAAAACGTTTCATAAAATTAGTTACTAAAGTATTTCCATGCATTATGTGAACATAAATATTTTACAAGTTTAAAGAAATCAGGAACCGCGATATTTAAGTATACATTATTTACATGTAATCCTGTACAAAAAAAAAATCTGGCAAAATATTGAACTTATCTGGTCAGCGATAATCTCCATCCGTCCTCATCGAACGACTATGGTCAATTATTCCGTATATGGAAGTCGCACGCTTATTGCACGGTACGGTACGCTTTTTGGTCCTTTTGGGGCGAGTCTTGTATACATTATCTTTGCACGCTTCCTGCACGGTACGGTTCGCTTTCTGAACGGTACGTTTCGTTTCTTGCACGGTAAAGTTCGTTTCTTGCAAGGAACGGTACGGTTCGTTTTAGAAGTGTAGTAGTACGTTTTAGGGTCTGCATTGTTTCATAACTGTATTTTAAAATCATTTTTTGAAATGTGTGATGCATCATTAAATTTAGCACAATACAATTCTATGTAACGTTTGAAAAGGAGATGAATGTCTTTCGTGGGTAGTTAAAATCCGAAGGGCTTTATAATAGGTTTGATCAAGCCCGACCGAAATTATCACCTCATAATATTCAAAGAATGATTCCTTATAACTTATATTTATATAATTTTAAACCATTGTACTATTAAATATTTAAATATAAGTAGGCAAACCCCGCTGGTACCCCAATTATACGTCATTTTTATGGGGTTTATAGTACAAAATCGATACGTAGTGTTATCACAGGCAAAGACACCGGAAAATGTAAATACATGTATTTAGGGATCAGCGCGAAATCAAATATGCGTTGAAGCTTTATGCGTTAACGTATTCAATGAAATGCATTATTTGGTGTGGAGATATCTGCAAGAAGAAGCAGAAAAAACCCACAACCGCTTTAAATATAAAACTGTTTAAGAGAATCCTTTAAAAAAACAGATGCCATGAATGATACATGTAATAAAAGTCACTGGTTTAGATTCTTGAAAATGAAAATATCAATGCAAGTTAACATTACTTTTTAAAGGCAAACAAACAATATCAAAGGCAATATACAACGCCAGTAAAGTTGATTAAATATTTTACATTATCGCTTTTTTGTCTGACTGTAACGGTTGCAAACCAAACCATGCGTGATCATAAATGCTTATACAAAAGGAATTCAAATTATATGTTAACCGAAAAGCATTTTTTTTAGAGAAAGTTTAGTTATTGTTAAAAAAAACCGCTTAATACTCTTGATTCATTGGTGCTTATGTCTCATTTTGTTTTTACAGCCACTCATATTGAGATGCAGATAGAGAGCGTAATAGCCGCTTTGCTCTGCGCTGTATGCTGTATCTTATTAAGGATTTCATATCAAACTATATCAAAAAGATATCTTCACGTTGCGACAATCCTTCCTTGTGGTGGTAAAGTAAATTCTTTTCTGGAAACTTTTATTAAATCTTTGAAATTGCAAAAAAATGAATAAATATCTTTCTTCAAATTTTCTCGGAAATAATCATGTAAGATCTATTTTTATTAATGATTTACATATGTACGCGCCAAATGATATATTTGTGATATTTTTCATTCGTGTTTTTTCGTGATTTGTTTTAACAAGTTAAGAAATATATAAATAATTGAAGGTAATACTAACACTACAAAATATGCCTTTTTTATAAGAGGAGCACAGGCACCTGTTGTTATATATTTTTCTCATAATTAAAAATGCAATGGATTACCCGAAGTATGACGCAATTTATGTCAACTTCCGTCCACCCTTTAGCCTTTTGTCGCATATTTTAGGCAGAAGATGTAGATTGAGGGGTGATTTTTATTAATGACAGGTGTAATGCACCGTTTTGGTTGAATTGGTTGTAAGCTTACATGTTGAATGACCGATCGGGAGACGGAGAGGATTGCAAAATAATTTTACCGATGAGTTTCAAGCAAAAGTTACAACTGATGTGACAGTTTAAAATAAATCCAGGATGGCGGGGATGGGTACCTTGTGTATTATTAGATATAAGGTATTTATTTCTAATTATGAGAAAAATATATAACGTCAGGTGCCTGTGATTAAGAGTTACAAAATACTTCTTTGTTTTTAGTAACGGTGTTTGAATTTGTTTTTTTATTTTTGATTTTTTTTTTTTGATTTTTTTTTTTTTTGGCAGCATTCTTTGAAAGTCTTCTTATTGGTCGCATTTCAAAAGCTAATGCAAACTTCACTGCAATCTACAGTAAGGATATTGTACGAGAATTAGAACTTCCATACTCGATACTACTGGCTGGGGTCGGGCTGTTGTTTGCTGGAATAGGCTGGGCGTTGAGCCTTGTCATGTACTGCAAGTTACGTAAGCAGGAAATCGCAGAGCACTTGAGATCTGGATCTGACGGAAGCCACCATGTTCTCGCGGGTTCATGACAACATTAAGGCTGCAAATACACCCATCATCGGATCACAGCCACGTAATTAAACAGAGGTTGTATATACGACCCTCAGAATTGATCTTAGTTGGAATATCCTATTATTCTTAATGTATATTTGAAGCGGCTAAATGTATATATGAAGCGAATTTTACGGAAACGAATGCCATGAAACAGTTGAGCTGTTCTACATCGAATACCCTGTGTGTTCGAATGCTCTCTAAACACGTGTGTAAATGTTACAGCATTTTATGCTCCGTGTACATATTTTGTGAATATTTTACTGTACTATGTTACATGTATTTATTTTGTATATATTCCTTTTATGTCAAACATTATTGTATATATGGTTTAGAAAATAAGAAAAAAAAAACATAAAAAAAGAAATAAAAGAAATATGGTCATAAATGTTGCAATAAGATTTTAATGATTATAATTCATGTTATATCAAATGTTTAAGTCTTAAATACTTAATTTCTTTAATTCATTATATGTTTCAAATTTATGTCATTTGTTAATCAAGCCTCACAGGAAAGCTAAGTATTTTAATTACCTAATTCAGCGGTTACCTGTATTGACATCTTACCTGGCATCTGTGCGCGTTTTAATTACGTAATTTGAACCATGGTTATTAACGCTAATTATATTGATTGTTACCTGTTCGTTTCACTTTTATTCCCGCCCATAAGTAGTTAAATAACCAATTATATTTTGTTTTTAGAGATTATCTTTATGGGCGTGACTTTGTAATTTTCGACGAAATAAAACCAAACGCTAAACGCAAATTGTCACCTATGACATTTGCTATTTCAAATTAATAAACTTTATATTTTTGCTTTATTTAATATTTGGTTTTATTTCGAAGGTAAATATATTTCTTTTTTTTTATCTTTTTCAATTTCAGGAACTGTTGTTTTTGTGATTTTACACCTTTGACATTTGCTATTTCAAATTAATAAACTTTATATTTTGGCTTTATTTAATATTTGGTTTTATTTCGAAGTTTCCCAAGAACAATTATTCCCTGGTACCTCAGCAAAGCGAGTTAAGAGCAAAATAGGCTATAACATAAATCTCAAGTGATGAATAGATGCAGTAGTTTAATTCTTTGCTTTGAAAATATACCTCAATACATTGTGTTTAGCACTTTGCATTGTTTCATGTAGTTAATTTTAACAAATAATTGTATGTAATAAGAATACCATACGATCAGTAAGAATGCATGTGGATTTATTGTAAAACTCAGCCACGTAACGATGACGATGGAGTTTGTTTCCCAACACGTGCTCCAAGTTCCAATTACCTGTATTGCCAATTTAAAAAAAGCTTAAGTAGCTCATTGGTTTGTTTTAAAAAGAAAATATAAATATTTGTTGGAGCTGCTCATCTTTGTGGAATTCATTAGGTAACACAAATTCAAATATGAATTGTGTAATTTCAATTTCTAAATAAATAATTTTCGTAATCAATTTCAATAATGTTAAAAATCTAACATTTATTTCACCCTTTTCATACGTAAAGGAATATTTTAAAGATAATGGTACTAATTGCTAGTAAACAGATGTCCGTGTACCTGGCCAGATCACGCTCGGACGATCACGTCAATCAAACTGTATGTTTTTGTTTCAAACTTGATTGACAAGCGGCATCATTTTAAAGTGTTTACAGGTAAAAAAAGGGGGCGTTTGAAAAATGTTCGGCGTTTAACGTCATTATCTAATATCTCGATAGATATTAGAATCATCATTACAACTACATTCAAGAACAAAATTGACGCAAGCGTAAAAAAGGAAGCAAATTATTCTTAAATATATGTGAACAGATAGATACATAAGTGAACTGTTTTTGAAAATAAATAAAATGCAAAAAAAAAAAACAAAAAAACAAAACAAAATCCGCAATACCACTTATTTCACGTCTAACAAGTTTTAATTAGGTTCTTCTGTTTCCAGCAAAAGACCGTATAGTTTTCGAACTGTTTTCTTATTATTAAGGTATTCCGTTGGAAACGGAAGATCTTATTGTTTTCGTACTGTGTATTTTTTTTTTCAAATTTTGTGCACGCGATTTCTTGGAAACTATTTAAGCAATCTCATCATTTTGTTTTTCGTAGATTATTAGATGAGATCTGAATTTTAAAGGAAAGAAGCTTGCTTAGGCGCAAAAATTTGGTAAAAATTTTGTAACAAAATTTTCATACGATTTGATCTGTATCTT
Source organism: Magallana hongkongensis (assembly GCA_016163765.1). Classification (NCBI taxonomy): domain Eukaryota; kingdom Metazoa; phylum Mollusca; class Bivalvia; order Ostreida; family Ostreidae; genus Magallana; species Magallana hongkongensis. Next base: position 23,585 of record WFKH01008285.1, read on the forward strand.
TTTATCAGTTGATATTTTTAAAAAAGTTAACAGATATATAATTATAGAAGTTGTAGAGTATCAAAAGTTCTTTCCAACGAAATCAAGAAAAAGGGACTGGCCCCCCTAATTAGAAGCCAAGACACTCATACAGTCTATTACAAATAACTTAAAAATCGTTAAAGATTTTACAATGCATAATTGAGGCAAAGTTATTGATCGTAACAATATCTGTTTGAAAACAAATCATTGCCACACCCATTTATAACGCAATTGGGATTTTTAGGGGCCAAAGCCATTAAACTTTGATGCAATATATCTAGAGAAGGAGACATATGTTGTTAAGCATTGTAGAAGAGAACATGTCTGCATTGATGATTGTAATTGATTCCAGTAATAAAAATACCAATGTCTGCCCTCATGAAGGATCTACAGGGCTGGCCCTTAAAATACTCAATCATTTGTATCTCAAAAATGAACAACAATTTTACATAGGTGTAAGAACAAAAAATGTAAGTATTACTGAGACCTGTAGAAGAAAACCAAGAATAGGGACTGACTAAATAATTAAAGGCCAAAAACTCGTAAAGTCTATTACAAATAATTCAAAAACGATAAAGTTTTTGCAATGCATTTTAGAAGCACAGTTGTTGAGTGTTACAATATCTGTTTGAAAAATCATTGCCACGCCCATTGATGACGTAATTAGGGATTTTTATTCATTAACTGAAAGTGGTTGTTAATTCTGAAATTGTATCGAAAATTCATGTTATCATTAAAAAAATTGGACGGAAAACCTACTGGTTACTTGTTACGAGGTTGTATCGTTATAATTTTTTTTCTCACATATTATGTGCACGCGATTTCTCAAAAAAGCTATTCAATCGATTTCGACCATTTTTTCACAGATGATTGGATTTAATCTGAATTTATTTTGTTTTTAAAAAATTTGCCGTCGTCACTTCCGATACCGATTTATTGCCGATTTTGAAACTTTTACGAACCATTTTGTGCACAGTTGATCTCGAAAAGTATCAGAGATATGAATTTGAAATTTTCAGGATAGGTAGACCATAGTTTGAAGATGTGCCTATTGTATTTGTTTTACGCCAGCAGCGCCATTTCTTACAGCTCGCCTAGGCCCGAAAATTGGATACGAATTTTGAATAAAATTTTCAATTGTTTTGATCTGTATCTTTTATTCAGTTGATATTTTGTTAAGACATATATGACAAAAGTGGTAGAGTATCAAAAGTTCTTTCCACGAAATCAAGAAAAAGGGGCTTGTTCCTTTAAATTAGGGGCCAAGAGACTCGTAAAGTCTATTACAAATAACTTAAGAACGATTAAGATTTGTAGTGCAATATACAAGCCAAGTTGTTGATCGTAACAATATCCGTTTGAAAAACATTATTGCCACACCCACCTATTACGTAACTAGGGATTTTTTGTGGCCAAAGTCCTTAAACTTTGACGGATACATATTTTGTTAAGCATTGTAGAAGAGATAATATTTGTACTGCTGATATTACATATAATCAATTCCACAATTCAAAACATCAATATCTGTCCCCATTAAGGATTTACAGGGCTGGCCTCTAAAATATTCAATTATTTGTATCTCAAAAATGAACAACAATTATAGAAGCAGAGTTGTTGATTGTAACAAAAATGTTTGTTCATCGCCACATCTACTTTAATGTAATAATTAAGGGGTATGTTTGCACTTAAATCTTACATCGTTAATGTGCTGTATGTTTGATTTGAAAAACATTTTGTTGAGCATTGTTAAAGATATTGGCAATCCTTCTCTTTATCTCAAAGGAGAGGTGGGGATTTTGAAATGTTCTTGATATTTCATCGAATCGGTTTAAAAATTGGACGGAAGACCTATTCGGTACTCGTAACGAGATCGTATCTTGTAATTAAGGTCTTCCGTTTCCAACGGAAGACCTTATAGTTTTCGTACTGTTTCTTATTATTAAGGTCTTCCGTTTCCAACGATAGAACTTAACGTTTTCGTACTGTTTCTTATTAAGGTCTTCCGTTTCCAACGGAAGACCTTATAGTTTTCGTACAGTTTCTTCTTCTTCTTTTTTTTTTTCACAAATTTTGTGCAAGCGTTTTCTCGGAAACTATTTGACTGATTTCGACCATTTTTTCACAGATGATTGCAAGTGGTCTGAATTTATTTTGTTTTTAAACTTTTTGCCGTCGTCACTTCCGGTACCGATTTATTGCTAATTTTGTTAACTTTTACGACCCATTTTGTGAACAGTTGATCTCGGAGACTATCAGAGATATGAATGTGAAACTTTCAGGATAGGTAGTCCATAGGTTGCAGTTGTGCTTATTGTTTTCTTTTTATGCAAGTGGCGCCATTTATTGCAGCTCGCCTAGGCACGAAAATTGGGTACGAATTTCAAATCAAAATTTTCACAGGTTTTGATCTATATCTTTTTATTAGTTGATATTTTGTTTAGACATATATAACAAAAGTGGTAGAGTATCAAAAGTTCTTTCCAACAAAATCAAGAAAAAGGGGCTGGCCCCTTAAATTAGGGGCCAAGACACTCGTAAAGTCTATTACAAATAACTTCAAATCGATAAAGATTTTGTAATGCATTATAGAAGCAAAGTTGTTAATCTTAACGATATCTATTTGACAAACTCATTGCCACGCCCATCTATGACGTCATTAGGGATTTTTAGGGACCAAACTTCTTAAACTTTGACACAATATATCTAGAGAACGAGACATATTTTGTTAAGCATTGTAGAAGAAAAAATGCTTGTATTGATGATTCAAATTGATTCCACGTATCAATACACCAATGTATGTCCCCATTAAGGATCTATAGGGCTGGCCCCTAAAATATTCAATCATTTGTATCTCAAAATATAACAACAATTTACGATGGATGTAAGAACAAAAAAATGTTAGTATTTGTAAGATCTTTCGTATAAAATGAACAAAAATCGGCTGGCCCTTTAAATAAGGGACCAAGACACTCGTAAAGTCTATTACAAATACCTTCAAAAAGATAAAGATTTTGTAATGCATTATAGAAGCAAAGTTGTTGATCGTAACGATATCTATTTGACAACCTCATTGCCACGCCCATTTATGACGTCTTTAGGTATTTTAGGGGCCAAACTTCTTAAACTTTGACACAATATATCTAGAGAACGAGACATATTTTGTTAAGCATTGTAGAAATAAAAATGCTTGTATTGATGATTTCAATTAATTCCACGTATCAATACACCAATGTCTGTCCCCATTAAGGATCTACAGTGCTGTCCCCTAAAATGTTAAATCATTTGTATCTCAAAATATAACAACAATTTAAAATGGGTGTAAGAACAAAAATTGTTTGTATTTGTAAGATCTTTCGTATAAAATGAACAAAAAGGGGCTGGCCCCTTTAATTAGGGGCCAAGACACTCGTAACGTCTATTACGAATAACTTCAAAACGATAAAGATTTTGTAATGCATTATAGAAGCAAATTTGTCGGTCGTAATGATATCTGTTTGACAAACCCATTCCGTCGCCCATTTGTGACGTAATTAAGGATTTTTAGGGGCCAACGTTCTTAAACTTTGATACAATATATCTAGAGAATGAGACATATTTTGTTTAGCATTGTAGAAGAGAAATTGTTTGCATTGATGATTCTAATAAATTCCATTTATCAAATCATGAATGTCTGTCTCAACTAATGATTAAGAGCTACAGGGCTGGCCCCTAAAATATTAAATCATTCGTATCTTAAAAATGAACAATTTAAGATGGGTGTAAGAACAAAAAAATGTTTGTAATTGAGAGATATTTAGAATGAAATGAACAAAAAGGGGCTGACCACTTTTATTAGGGGCCAATAGACTTGTTAGCTCTATTACAAATAACTTAAAAACGATTAAAATTCTTTAATGTATAAAAGAAGCAAAGTTGTTGATCGTAGCAATATCTATCTGAAAAACTCATTGCCACGCTCAATTATGACGTAATTAGGGGCCAAAGTCCTTAAACTTTGACGCAATATATCTAAGAAAGCAGACAAATTGTTTTAAGCATTGTAGAAAAGAAATTGTCTGCATTGATGTTTATAATCGATTCCACTACTTAAAACACCAATGTCTGTCCCCATTTAGGATCTTCAGGGTGGCCCTGAAAAACATACAATCATTCTACTAAAGTTTCATCCATAATTCGACGTATCATTTTAAAAATTCAAACGGAAGACCTACTCGTTACTCGTAACGAGATCGTATCTAGTTATTATTTTTTTTTTTCCACAAATTTTGTGCACGCGATTTCTCGAAAACTATCCAACCGATTTCAACCATTTTTTCACACAAGTTTGGAAGTGATCTGAATTTATTTTGTTTTTAAAATTTTTGCCGTCGTCACTTCCAGTACCGATTAATCGGCCATTTTGTAAACTTTTCGACCCATTTTGTGCACACTTGATCTCGAAAACTTTTAGAGATATGTATATGAAATTTTCAGGATAGGTAGACCATAGTTTAAAGTTGTGCCTATTGTTTTTGTTTTGCGCCTATGGCGCCATTTCTTGGAGCTCGCTATGGCTCGAAAATTGGCCAGAGTTTTAAATAAAAATTTTCACAGGTTGTGATCTGTATCTTTTTAGCAGTTGATATTTTGATAAGGCATTTATAACAAAAGTGGTTGAGTATGAAAAGTTCTTTTCACGAAATCAAGAAAAAGGGGCTTGTTCCTTTAAATTAGGGGCCAAGAGACTCGTAAAGTCTATTACAAATAACTTAAAAATGATAATGATTTTGTAATGCATTATAAAAGCAAAGTTGTTGATTGTAACAATATGTATCTGAAGATTTTAATGCCACACCCATTTATTACGTAATTAGGGATTTTTAGGAGCCAAAGTTCTCAAAATTTGATACAATATATCTATAGAACGAGGCATATTTTGTGAAGCATTGAATAAAAGAAAATGTTTGTATTCAAGATTCTAATCGATTCCGCATACCACATCACCAATGTATGTCCCCATTAAGGATCTAGAGGGCTGGCCCCTAACATATTCAATCATTTGTATCTCAAAATGAAAAACAATTTAAGATGGGTGTAAGAACAAAAAATGTAAGTATTTGAGAGATCTTTCTTATGAAATCAACAAAAAGGGGCTGGCCCCTTTCATATTGGGCCAAGGCGCTATTTAACTGTATTACAAATTACTTTAAAAAGGGTATAGATTTTATGATGCATTATAGAAGCAAAGTTGTTGATAATAACAATATCTAACAGACAAAATCAATGTCACGCCCTTTTATTACGTAATTAGGGATTTTTAGGGGCCAATGTCCTTTAACTTTAAAGCAATATATCTAGAGAAGGAGACATATTTTGTTAAGCATTGTAGAATAGAAAATGTCTGCATTGATGATTCTAATCGATTCCATTAATCAAAACACCAATGTCTGTGCCCATTAAGGATCTAGAGGGCTGGCCCCTAAAAGATTCAATCATTTATATTTAAAAAATGAACAACAATTTTAGATAGGTGTAAGAACGAAAAATGTTAGTATTCCTAAGACCTTTCGTATAAAATCAAGAAAAGGGGGCTGGCCCCTTTAATTAGTGGTCAAGCTACTCGTAAAGTTTATTACAAATAACTTAAAAACGGTAAAGATTTTGTAATGCATTATAAATGCAAAGTTATTGATCGTAACAAAATCTATCAGAAAAAATTATAACCATACCCATTTATTACGTAATTAGGGATTTATAGGGGCCAAAGTCCTTAAACTTTGACGCAATATATCTACCCAAGGAGACATATTTTGTTTAGCATTATAGAATACAAAATGTCTGCACTGATGAATTTAATCGATTCCACTAATTAAAACACCAATGTCTGTCCCCATTTAGGATCTACAAAGTTGGGCTCTAAAATATTCCATCATTTATATCTAAAGTTTTATCGATTATTCATCGCATCGTTTTAAAAATGGAACGGAAGACCTACTCGTTACTCGTAACGAGATCGTATCTAGTTATTATTATTTTTGTTAAAAATTAGCCTCGTGTAACCACATGCTTTCTCTGGGTATAGCTGCATTGTGTAGATAAAGCGTTTGGTTAAACGAAAGATGCATAATAACTCCTGAGAAAAACACAGTCATATAACAGTACACGTTCTCGCGGCCGGTAATTATTAACATTAGATATAATGTCGATCATTTCATATAATTCAAGAATTTTATACGGGATGCTCAAAAGATTTTACAAAGTTATTTGAAAACTGTTCAATGAAATTTGTTATGAAAATGGAATGACAAAGTATGCCAATTTACAAAATAAAAGATTTATAATTAATCCTTATTTACGGTTATACGTTATGTATATATGTGTTGTGAACCTGTTTAATGTACGATGGTTTTCGAAATTTTTATATCTCTATTTAATCATTAGGATTGTGCAGGAATATTAAGATTTGTCATAACTATTATTTCTTATATTTGTTTTCGTTCACTATATTTGTTATATTAATAATGAAAATAGATAATATAAATCCAATGATATTATTCAACTCGCGTCAAAGAATATCTGCGTATATTCTGCAGGAAAAGAAATAATCAATTACTTTCATAAGGATGACATTGACATTCCTTGTGAGGCCAATGCAATGTTATCAAAACCTTTTTTAAAATTGTTAATACTTCTCGCTATAATAAACCATTTTGGCGGTTTGCCAACATAAATTCTGTAAAAGATACTAGTACATGAATAAAGTATGATATTTAAGCCTAAGTGCTAACGTTGGTTTAATAACTCATCTTTCATTGATATTAGACCTTTGGCCAACAAAAAGAAACGAAATTATATAATTCGTAGATATATACATGCAACATTAAATCAAAACAATATCGTTATTTAATCTCTTAACATATTGCAAAAATTGAATGGATTATGAAACTTTTTTAGCTAGCGTTAGAGATTTATTTTGCGATTTTAACTGTTTTTGATGCATACAATAACGGATGAATAATATGCAAGTTTTATTTTTATTATTCAGAAATATAGATCGGCATTATTATAAAGGTCTACAACTGAAGACCTGATCGTTTTTCTTCAGTTTCTTCTTGTGCAAGAGATTTCTCGGAAGTAACTCCTATTATCCTTTTTTATTTTAAAAAAATAGATTTGATTTATATTTCCCTTCACTTTATAATTTTTTTTATTAGTGACGTCATTTCCATTTTAGATATATTAACGTTTTATCAATTTTTAGAGGATGGACTTGTCCATGATCATTCTCCTTAACTACAAAAAAGTAATTAGGTAAAATTTACAAGAGATGACCTTTTTCATCAAGAAAAAAGGACTTGCACCTAAGATGAGGAATCAATACGGGTCTGAAATATTTTATTCATAGCTCTTTCCTGGGTAATAGTTCGCGATATGTTACAGAAGCAAACATGTAAATCTGAACGATACTGTACAAGTGGTTATTTTACGCGTGGGGTAAATTTACACTAGTAACGTGGTAAGCTTAAAACTGCGTAAAATATCCCCGCGCGTACGGTAATAAATTAAAACATACGTGTTGTGAATCACGCAATCGCGTATTTAACTCCCACGCGTATTGTTTGACTCCAGAAAACGCCTACTTTACCACCAGCGTAAATTAAAACTTTTACAGCATTAATTATATCCATACATACTAAGATGTTACTTGCATGTTACTTATTTAAAGATTGAGGAGGTCAGAAATAAAAAAAAATGTCGATCTTCCATATCTCAAAAAAGGAGAAATATAATTTAAAAAGCAATATTAAAGAAAGAATGCTCAAAATAATGTTTCGTACAATTTGCTATCATGAAAATTGCATTAAAAGACCCCAAAAGTGAGATCCCTAAAACATACTTTTTCCGATATCTTAGGAACGGTAACACACACCTGTCGACTTAACGACGACGGACCCAATTCAAGATTTCGCACCTCAGCGCAGAAACCGCGCACATGCTATAAATATGACTGTCGTAATTAGGTACATCAGAATAAGAAAAAATAATAACATTTTCATTATACTTAACATTATTTGTGATGCCAAAATATTTTTAGTGGAGAAAAATCACGGACTAAAAAATAGTCCGAATTTCCTCTGTTTGCGACAAGTCCGTTATATTTGCACGGTTTATAAATCATACAGCGCCGAAAGGAAGTTTATAGTCTTATATTCTGGTAGATATTGAATTTATACATTAACTTAACAATATTTATATATACAGCAGTTAATGTAACGTCAGGCAATAAATAATTATGTCCTTTTTTCAATGATATTTCTGAAGAAAAATAAACCATTCAGTGAACTTTGAAACATCCCCTCAAAAAATTTAGGTCTATGACCTACATTTTTTTCTGTTCATCGGTAAGGTAATTGAATTCTTCATATTAATTCAATTAGAGTAAAAAATCTATTGCAGAATTTTTAAAATATCAGTTTTTATACCACGCCCTAGAAATTTCCCATTACTTTCTATTATATCTGCCGATTTTCGTACCCAAATATTGTTACGCCCCTAGTAAAAAAAAAGGATCATGTAATTTTTATATTGATTTTCACTCACCATTAACTGATTAACATTATATAAAAATTTGAATAAAAAATCTATTGTAGAAATGAATTGGGTCCGCCGTCCTTAAATACTTTTAAAATTGTAAAGGCTTTCATTTGACATCAGAAACAAGGAAGGACTCGTCCTACAGATCAGGGGCAGAAACGTTTAAAAAGTCTTTCATTTATACAATCTAATTAAAATTAGAGGTTCGGAATCCGCTACCGTTTCTCAGATTTATTCATGTTATAATGATTTCAAAGTTGAATAGACATTAAACCATGCAAATACTGGTTAAAGCTATATCGAATAGGTATTCAAAACTTTCAAAAGATTTTTGTTGAAATTAAGCTATATTGAATAAGAAACATAATTATGCATTGACCATAAACTTACTTCAAATTTTTTTTTCTGAAAACGATTGTATAAATGATCATGAAACAATTTCTATTAATTCTTGTATGGAAATAATTGTTTCTTAATATTTTCAAAATTATAAATGCAATCAATATTTATGAACACTTCTCTCAAGAAGTTGATGAACATACGTATATTTTGCTGTTTTTGTTTTGCACTGATCAGGGAGTAAAGGCTCCTTATTGCAAGTATTTTTTTATTTTTATTTTATAATATTTCTTTGTACATTTTTTCTACAAATTAACTGGCAAACAAGATAAAAGAAATTAAATAAAGTTTTTAAAAAATACGAATCATATGTATGATTAAATTTCAACGGCAAAAGATAAGCAGATAACATAATACGCCATAGCTTATTATAAAAGATTGATTGAACTGTTTCTTCGAATTCATGTGACAAATTAACATAAATTTGTCTCATCTTCATTCTTCATTTATATCGGATATCAAAGTATTATTGCATTATAATACTTTGCATAGTATTAAAAATATTAACATCGAAAAAATGTTTAACAATTTCCGATATTTATATAGTTTAAGGTGGGATTTACAGAAGAACAGCACGTGTCAACGTTTTTAAAGTCTAGAAGTTAAAACAAGTGGCTCTCAGAGTTGTTATTATCATAAACAATGTGCTTCTTAACCGTTGTACTGACATCAGGAAATTATAATTGCTATCAATTGTTTGACAACCAATGGTAAAAAACTATTCATTAATCATATGTTGTCTGGTAATTATATCGGATTAACCTCTTTGTATAACCAGAAATCGGTAAATTTAAAAACTCTTGATCAAAAACAATATACTGATTTTTGTTAAATTTATTATATTTTTTTTCTGTTGTATTAATTTTTGTTATTTGTTATAAAGTCATTTTGGTTATATATTAATATTTTATGATTATGAATAAAAGGACGTGTAACATTCTATTCTTCAAAGAGATCGTTATGTACATGATTACGATAATAAATTTTTTATACTTTACATGTAGCCAGACCTTGAATTAGTGTTTTAACAACAGGGCGGACGAAACAGATAAAAAACAAAGGTAAAATCAAAGATTGATTCAAAATTTTAATGCTTATATTTATGTTATGATAATTTCAAATTTGAATTGCATTAAACCACTGGTTTAAACACTGGTTAAATTAATATTGATTAGGTAATCAAAGCTTTGAAAACGACATTTTCTGCAGAAATTATGCTATACTGAACCAGAAACATTTGCATACACCAAAACTTTGCTTTAAAAAATCTTTTCTTAAACGATTGTGTAAATGATCTCGAAAAAAACACCATTTTTTATCACTTTTTCTATGGAAAGAAAATGCTTCTGAATATTTTTAAAATTTTACATGTAATCAATATTTAAATATGCATGCACACTAGTACTTCTCTTAAGAAATTGATGAACATATATTTTGCGGTTTTTGGTGTTTCCACTGAGAATGACATTTTAGTTACTCATTTATCAAGTTGATTTGATGTTATATGTGTAAATAAAAAAAATTCTACGAGTAAGTTTAAACATTTCTGGTTCTTCTAAATGACTGTGCAAATCTTTAATGATCTGACCATCGTCCATACTTCTAGACATATTTTACTGAATATTTTGTTTGTCATTCATAATGCTGTTGGATTGGAGAAGGTTACCGGAATGATGTACACACTTTTGTTATTTATATAACCTCGACACAACCACTCCCTCAAACAGCAAATTTCCCATCGATAAGTGCACCTCGAGGTCTTTCAAAAGGTTCTCCCCCCTTTTAGAAAATCGCTTACACATATACATGAAAATGGGGGGAGGGGGAATGATAATTTAATTCCTTAAATCGGTTTATAAAATAAAGTTCTTAATAAAAAATTATCAAAGCCAAAGTTCGATTTATTTTTAAAAATTTAAGTTTCAATTTTGTTTAAATTAAAACCGCTCGCTAAGTGAAACAGCTGTAAAGCGGAACCAATTTCAAACTTAAATGGAATATTTTCTATTTTGATTCGGAAACTTTGGTCTATTGTCGTCATTATGTAATTAATTAATTGATTAATTAATTAATTAATTATTTAATGAGGAAAATGCAGTTCCGATCATAAAAATATAAATATCTTCAATGTGTACTTTTATAACAATCAACTTAAAAAAATTAATATACGAAATTAAAGCACAAAGCATACAGCTGTAGAAGTTATAACGACACCCGAGAATCAGAACAATATCTTTTTTAATGATGAACATGTAACCTGAAATGTATTTGTAGTGGTTTTGATATTAGTTGCCTATATTTTTATCGGTTCAAGATTTTCATCAACTTGTGATAGTATATGATCATGGGTTTTTTTTATTTTGTTTATGGAAAAAATATCACTCAAAAAATAGAGAAAAATTATCTTATTAGGAAAAGTGAAAATATGTTTCTATCATATTTGTTTAACTGGTTATCATGTGGTTAGTCCCGTACAGATGATCCGAGTTCAAAAAAGAGTATTTCAGTGTTTTAGGATACTATATTAATAATAAATAATAGCCATTTACAAAAATACCAACAAAAACAGTATCATATAAAAATCCAAAGGTGTGTGTTATTTAATGTTATTCAACTGTAAACATGTAATTTAGCCCCAGTTCCCTAAAGTATGATTGTATCTTAGACCTAAAAGTTACCGACTGAACAAAAATTCCCCGACCGGTCGGGCTTTTTAGTCACGGCACATGCATACTACGCTCGGTCGGGTCAAAGGGAAAAGAATCTAGTTAAAAATATATGCAAAAATAATCACACTCCCTTAAACCACAACAACAGAGACGATAAAGCAATATGCATTGACTGAAGGATAATTAATATCATAATTTTAATATATAATAGCAATGATGTGCTCAAAAGTACACATAGCACATTACAAATACAGTATTAAAACATATCATTTTATTCATATATATACTGTATACAGGGAAATATTCGCCCCCGTTTTATTTTTGCCCCTTTCGCCCTCGTTGCCAGCAGGCGTATTTAAGATTAGGCTCATCCCAATGTATCAAATTATCTTTCTTAAAAAAAAACTGCTTCTGGCGAATAAAAAACGGGGCGAACCTTTTTTTAAGTGAAGAAGGGCGAAAATTATACGGGGCATTAATAACCTTTTATACAGTTTATAAATTCAAACCAATTTGATATCATTTAGAATTACAGAAAATGAATGATAAATGTTGATTTCACTTAAAGTAACACTTAAAGGAAAAGAGTTCACCGTTCCTTTAGCTGTTGAATCTCCTTCTCCAGGTCTCGGTCCTTTGCTCTATCAGCTGCAGCCGTCTAGCATTCTTCTAACGGTTTTTTCCAGTTATTTGTTAGCAATTTCTCTCGCTCTACCTATCTAGTCCATAAAGTTGCACATCCAGGCCAGGCAGGCATGTAACTCCTCTTTTGTGTCTGGCGAAGACGGGAGGGATAGACTTTGGTAATCCCTCCAAGATGTCTGGGTAGAGGCAATCGTACCCGTGTTGTTCCCTCTGGATGCATCTTTGTCAAGTTATTCCTCCAAGGAAAACCGCTGTCGCTTCTGCGCTGGAAATGCCATCTCCTTGATCCCCTCTTGGGAGAACAGTCACGTGTACCACTGGGTTTTCGATGGGTTCTGCGACTGTGGCACCTCCTTATATATGGAGCGCTGGATCAATATAACCCCTCTTTTTTCGAGTGAGAATCGGGCATTTTTACATTATTGTCTCCAGACATTGGGAATCACTTTTATGTTTCCCATTCACGTCCGCCCTCATTACTGATTTCCGGCAACACTCAGCAAGACAACCTGCCAATTGACTGAGATACCTTGTCGAATGTAAGCGGCGTTTCTCCTCCCAATGTCTGATAAAATTAGTCTTACTGGGAAACACTCTTCCGTTACACCCTAGGACCGGGCCTTGGTTTCAAACTTCACTTCTATGAAACCCGTCTCGTCTTCCATCTGAAAAAAAATGCTTTTTCTATTAAGAAGATAATGTAACAAAAAACATGTAAATAAATAAGCCGTATAACAACCTCCCAAAGTTATATGTCAAATTGACGACAGCCACATCAGTGATCTAAAGATTAAACACCTAACAAATTGTTATACATGGCGCCCTGTATACAAGGACAGGGTAGACAAGTCATCAATAAGCTTAACCCATGGTGGACAAATTAGTCACCAATTCCAACTTTGGTAAATAAAGTTCAGTACTACTCACGTCTCATAAAGACATATACTTCTGTATTACACAGACGCATAACTTCATTGGTATTTTTATATATATTCCACAAAAAATGTACTATTTTCCCCTAAAACACATATACATGTAACACTTCTCCCCCTTTAATTCACTTTATTTAAAATTTATTGAGATTATCTTTAAATAAGTCTGATAAGCTTTCCTTTCCGATACTGTTAAAAAGATAAGGGAGATTTCAATAGAGAGGTTGACTTGAAGCACGGAGCTGCTTGTGAAGCCTCATCACTGTTGATATCTTCGTCAGAGCGGATATCTGACTCGTCGTGAGCCTCTTAAGCTTCATCGAAATCAAAAGTGTACTGAATTTTAGATACTCTATTGCCTGTAAGACCTTTCAAGTGGTCAACATGAACCACATAAATTTTTTTCTGTACCTGAGAACTGAGTCTCATACATTATGTCGGAAAGATTTCGAACGACGACATAGGGTCCTATCCATCCTGAAACTAACCTTCGTTGTGCCTTTGGAGTATATCATCGCCATACTAAATCGCCCAATTACATGGTTGGAATGTATGATACCAACTACCTTTGTCATCTGACATACATGTACTAGGCCAATAGAACTTATTTTTTATCGAATGCATATTCTGTTTTTTTGTCTCAGGTGACCCGAAGTGCGATCACTGTGCAATTAGAAAATGACCTCATTCTTAGAGATTTGCGTGCAACTAGCTGAAGAACTGCTTCTTTGGTGTCCTTGCCCCACTCCCTGTAAAGTATGTTATTAATTATAGTTAATCCATCCCACTGTCGAAACGACAGTTAACTGTAGGATAAGGACTATTGACTTCGGGGCTGATGGCTGGGTCATTTTCCTGTTCATTCTGCAGAGATTCTTGTACTTCATTGCTTTAATCAGTTTGAACCTGATCACTTGTTGGAATATTAAGTGATTGTGCACTCTGTCATATTCTCTCTCTCTCTCTCTCTCTCTCTCTCTCTCTCTCTCTCTTGCAACGTTTCCGGGGCCTTCTGAGTAACCCATCTGCATTTCCATGGAGACTTCCCTTATGATAGTCAATGGGAAAGTCATTGGTTTTAGTAGAGAAACCAGCGCCAAAAATCGCCCTGGATCTTCGAAATTCTTTAACTTATAAGGAACGCATGGTTTGTTCGTAACATAAAGGGTCATCAATATAAGTAGTGTCTAAACCAAATCAATACGCTTTAAAATATCTTAGGTTGATGTTCTTTCATATTCGATAAAACTTTGTCAAGCAATATTCTTAAATGCTTTGGTTATGTTTCAGCATGTACAGACTAAAGGCGGGATTCTTTGGTTTGCATGTATTTGCAAACTCATACAGAGAGTTGGTTTGTAATCGAGCCATTACTGCATTCTTCTTAAAAATGATTGTTGGGTTAAATACTGAAAATATATTATTCGTTTTCACAACTGACATTGTCATCAGTATTCGATTCCGTAATTTATCATCGAGTTCTTGTTCAAATAAAGCATCAATATAAGGTAGAAATTTATCAGTAATCTTGTCCAGAACGAACATGTCGCTACTTCCAGGCACACAAACTGTTTCCGCCAAATGCCCACGCGCGCACCTGCTGTGCAGATGGCCTTTATTAAGTAAAGAAACTTCATCAAAATGAGGTGAACATAAGGTATCATTGCTCGCATCTATCAAAACATTGTGCTTCACTAAATGATCTAGTTCAATGATTCCAGATAAATCTCTGAGTTTAGCTACTACGATGGACTTACTAAACACGTGCCCTCCAAACGATAATGTTACATTTGTTTTTTCCTATCACTGAAAGCCAATCTCCGTCCGCAGTCGTTAAACTTGTAT
>WFKH01008286.1:0-15355 GCA_016163765.1 Magallana hongkongensis
CCTGATGGTAAGTGTAAAGGCCCCACCTGATGGTAAGTGTAAAGGCCTAACTTCCAAAAGTATGTGAAGATTGTTTCCTTTGAACCATATTGAATGAATTTTTATGATTTCCACAGATGACAGCTGGCTCAATATTTCACCTGAGGAGCTGGAGACTTTGTTGATGAAGAGGTCAGGTGTGTCCAATGGCACCTCTCCGTCTGCTGACCTCGGGCAGGTAGCCAGTGGAATGAAGTCGTTCGTGGATAAGGTCTCTGGTGTGGATGGTGCTGAATTCCCAGGGTGAGCCATGAAATAATTTTATATTCTTTCCTTAACAGCAGAAGTTCTATTAAATCAGTGCTCTTTTCAAAGACCATGTAAATGGCTTCTGTTATTTTGTAGAGAAGCTGACGAGGAGGGAATTCAGTTTGACAGTGCAGGCTTTATATCAGCCATGACAAAAATGTTTGGTAAGAATGAGTCTTTATGATTCCATTACATTTTTAACAATATTAAATTGACATCCATGTCAACTACTTGACACATTATTTGTATTTGTTACCATTCTTCAAACTAGAACCAAAGTGTCCTAAAAGCATTATCATCTCATTATGAATGTGATACACATACTAGTAAAACTAGTCAAAACAGTATTGAGTGGATTGATGCAATTAATCTTTATGCTACTGTCAAGTTTGCTAATCAAGATAAATGTTGCATAAATGTTTTAATACTATAGTAATCAAAATGGACCTAGGAAGGTTTTGTGGGGGGAGCCTTATTTGTTAATAAAAATCGGAAGCATGTATGTCATTGCTGTCATGTAAGATATGTTATAAGTATACATCAGATGCATGTGTGCATGTATGTATAATACTGATGAAATATTTTCAATTGTAATAGAATTTGAGGACCCCAATGATGGGAATTCAAGCTCTGACATGGAAGAGTATGGCTGGGACGATTCTGACATTGATGTGGATGACCAGCCCCCAGTAGTTCAGACAGAGAAGAGGAAGCAGAGCGTGAAGTCTGCAGGGGGTCTCTCTGTACAGGATTACATGGACCTGATGGACAGGGAACTCAGCCAGACCAGTGTGGGTAAAAGCTTCGAGAAAGACCCTGTTGTCAAAGAACCAGCATCGGCACCTAAACCTCCCCAGGTTAAAATTATGACATTTCTATACAGCTTTGAATTTTCATATGTGTGTAAATAACTTAGATTTAGTATTAAGTATAAGTTGTGTAAATTGGTAATTCAATTGAAAATTGGTTAAATAGATAAACTCTGACAGTTTTCATGAGAAATGAATTCGGAATTTGTATTCCTAGAATGACAGCAAGACAAAGAAGAAGAAATCTATAGCAGAGGAGGATGATGACTTTGAACCCGTCAACATTGACATAAACATAGTGAAGAACATGCTGGAGTCCATGAATGCCCAGGCCGGCCTTGCGGGACCTGCCACCAACATCCTCAACTCGATGGGGATTCAAATCCCAAAGGAGACCAAAGAACCCCCATCCCGACCCCCACAACCTCGAAGGAGGTCATCTGGGACCGAGGACAAGAACAGACCCCCTGCCCCTCCCAAACCAACCAATCTTCCCGTGTCACACGGCAGACAGAGGCCACAACGACCTCCCCCTCCCAAACCTCCCTCCCTACACAGACAGCAATCAAAGGAAACCAATGTGTAGTGGTCAGGTATCATCATTGTTGTATAGCAATGTTAAAAATTAAATAGATTAGAGGATTCCTCTCTAAAAGAATGACTAGTGACTGTTCATTTCAACAAAGAACTCCCCCTTGACCATTGTTGTGGACTAAAACCTCTGAATTTGAAAGGAATTTTATTATGATGATACCATTCTGTAGTTGCATGTAAGTTGCAACAATATCTGAAAAAGTATTCATGTTTTAGTTTTTACCCCAAAAAATCCTGTTGAGAGTTGTTATTATAAAAAGTTAACTTGGAATGGCATTTGTCTTCAACATTCAATATAAGTAGCATTAAAATGTTTAAAAAGATTTCTATTGTTACATGTATATATATATTAATTGTTACATTTACATGCATATCTGTATTTCTAGATGCATGTAAAAACTTATTGTTGAGATTTTAGAAACTTTTAGTACTTTGGTACTTTAAGGTACATGTATCATGAACCATGTTATAACTTTTGCACTGACTCATGATTTTTTTTTTACATTCCTAAGGATCCCTTAGCAGAGATATGCTTCTTTTGAATTTTCATAATTGTGTATTAACTTAGCTTAGATATTGTATAAATTTATTGATGCTTTACATCAAACCAAGATGATTCAGTAACTGTAATTGATCATCACAGATCTTTTTTCTTTTGTTGTTGTAAAGTACAACTTAAGAAAAAAATATGTCAGGTGCACAATATTGACTTTTCAATGTCAATGCAGGGAAGAAAAACCAGTGAAAGAAAAACTGGACAAGTGTATGATCACTATAAATATGCCATAGACAGTAATATAACCACAATTGTATTATGCTGTGAAAGCAAAGAAATACAGAAAAGCCTTAGAGCTTTACAATATAACCGGTTTTAAACACAGTGCAATATTAGATGTACTGAGATTTTTTTTATTTCAGAGATGCATTTTTTTTTAAACTTTGTTTATATGCATGGTAGATAATTGTTACAAACATGTACATGTAAATAAATTTTGTTGTAAAAGTTTTGCTAGATAACCACTGTGTACAAATGGTGGCCATTTCAAGAGGTTGTCGTATTTTGCCTATTTAGCCAAGTTGTTGATGTTTTACTATGTTGTGCTCACATCTCTCTATTGTAACATTTATGTACATTGTGTGTGTTACCATTAATGATGCATCCTGTAAAGATTCAATGCTTGAAAAAAAAAACATAATAGTTACATATAATAAGAATTGTAACATACTGCTGGAACCATTGTTTTCTAAACTATGCAAAGTGGGGGATCTCTGATTTCGATTTTTTCTTTCCTTTCACCTCAAAACATTCCACCAACCTTATATGGGATTTTTTGCCCATTGAATGCAAGAATTTTTTAAGAGCTACATTTTTACACAGCTTAAGATTATACATCTTATGCTTTGATAAAACCATTATAAGTTAAAATATTTTTTTTATAAAAAACAGTAACAGTGTATGAAATACATTGATCTATTATTAACCTGTAAGAAACAAAGATCAGCAAAACTATAATGTGTATGGTCTTCTGTATAATATCTGATACAGTCATTTCTTAATTTTCATTTATTAACAATTCAGTACCCTGCATACATTAAATATGTACCATAATATTATTTAGTCACATGTGGTACTTTGAAGTTGCTCATTAACATATAACAGACAAAACGAGACGCTCAGAACCTTGAAATCTTTTGACATGTGAATTCTATGAATAATTGGTTATATATTGTTCATTTTTTATTTGCTCTTTTCATGAATAACAAGCCAGAATTATCAGCTCTTACCTGTCCTTTTTATGTAGTTTGAAACCTTGAAAAATTAATCGCATTACAAGGTTCAACTAATAAATAGTCTAAAGTAATTTTGAAAAGGGTTTTACAGTAATTGTTAAACAGTGTTCAAAGCTATATGTGCATATTTGGTTCCAGCCAATTACCTTCTTGCCCTTGTTTGTGTTTTTCCTTTTTTGAGTCAAAGATATACAAATATTGAAGTTGACAAGCATATGTTATAGAAGAAATTATAACTCTAGTGTAAAGTAGATGCACCTTGGATATATGTACATTTATGATAGCTCACCTATGTGTAGACTTTCACAGTGTATCTAGTCAAATGTGTTCTCAATGCATTATGTCTTATTATGTCAGCTTTAGCATCGATGTGTTCCTGGCTATAGTTTTCACCTTTTAGATTGGCTTTCTTATTCATGTGACATTCCATTTTTGAGTTTGTAAATAACTCCATGTACAACTCAAAATCGTTTCTTCCCTCAAAAGCATCAGTGTAAGGGAGAGAAAAAAATCAGTATAATCTGACAATGTTTACCTTTTTCAATCAGATGGTCCTTATAATTTGCGTGTTTTGCATACATACAATTTTACAATACTGTACTGTGGATTTTATTTCTGCTTCTTTTTCATTCAGCTTAAAATATGGTTATTAATTAAGACTTCTGTTTTCTCAATTTTTATTGGTTGTGATTACAACTAATATGTGCATAATATTTGATTTTGATTTTTTGACTTCGTTTTGCAGCAATGTAACAAAACTCAGAGCTCCATTTAGGCTATAGCAAGGAGCTTCTGATCCTCTTAGTGTTTGCGTATAGAGGTCTGGTTGTATTACTACATTGTATCCGCAGAATCAGTATAGCATGTAATGACATTCTATTTTTTGTTTCCACTAGATTTATTGAGTACATGTATATCATAAGTGCTATCTAATACGTAGGCATTAGCTTTCACACTGAAATACTAGTACTTTTGATTTGAATTGACTGCCAAAATTAACAGTCTGGTTCTGTATCATTAATTATGGTTTATCATGTCTGCTCAGTCCAAAATCCACAAGAATCATTTTATCCTGTTTTTCAATTGTCAACACTCTCACCTGCTATATTTTAATAATAAGAAGTATAGGTATCGTAAAATGTTTAGAATACTACAAAGACTGTTTATATGGTCAGTATTATTGTAACAGTTGCACAGACCCTGTGAAAATAACTACTCTTTTCTATACATGTTTTTATGTCTTCTTTATGTGCAGCTGAACACGTATTCATACACGGATAAAACAAGCAGCAATAAACAGAGAACTCTGACGTAGTGTCTGATTTATTTCAGATGAACCACTCAGTTATTATGAAGTCACTAGTTTACCAAGAGTTTAAGAATCACTCTCTTTGTTAGTCTGAAAGTCATTTCAAAAGTATAACGATCTCAACTATATTCTTTGAATTTTTGTTCGACCTTTGTATAATTTAAGTACTAGTAATATGAAAATCTGTTTGATAAATATTGAAAGTTCAAGCATAAGGATTTCAAGAACTTGGCATAAAAAAACTGAATTTAATTACCCAATTTTCTTAAGGCCAAGGTCGTTTTATCAAGTCAATGTCAAATGACAGTATTTGACACACCCATAACCTTAGGTCTCCCATTAACAAAGAATATGTCCTTTCCCTGAACAATGGGTTATTTAGCGTATGGTCCAAGAATATTTCAGCGGTAAAATTTTGACTCAAAACTTGTGTATGCATGTTTGTGTCGTGAGCCTGAACAAAGATGATGTTATCTCACACAAAACCGGACTTATCTTTACTTTAGGGTGGCCCCCTTTTATCAGGATAATATAATTACTGATATATTCTTTAATTTTT
Source organism: Magallana hongkongensis (assembly GCA_016163765.1). Lineage (NCBI taxonomy): Eukaryota > Metazoa > Mollusca > Bivalvia > Ostreida > Ostreidae > Magallana > Magallana hongkongensis. The sequence continues at coordinate 5,351 of WFKH01008286.1, forward strand.
CTAAAACCAAAATACACAAAGAACAAAACACAACAACAAAAACACAGAAGATAATACGCTCTTTACAAAGATTTATTTACGCTGGTATAAATATTTAATGCTTTGAGGCTTGTGAACATCTGAGAACGGAGTTGATCGAACGAGACAATTAATGAAATTAAAATGAATTTAAAACGGCCAACATTTATTTCATTTGTTGCCAAGATGTCCTTCAAATTGTAGAAAGACAGATTTTTTTCTACAAAATGTCTCGCACTTATTTAAAGGGTCAAACATTAGATTAGAGCGATTGGAAATCAAGTTGAAAGACAACAGGAATGTCTTCATCAATGTTGGGATCTAATCAGCACCAAGGTTGACATATTTTTCGAGCCTCTCCATTTCTTTGTGGGCTTTTTCAATCTGTCTCTGAATGCGGGCATCGTCTCTCTTTTGTTGTGCCAGCATCTGTTTCCTTGCCAAAGTCTTTCCTTGATTTTCTGTAAAAAAAATATAAAACGATAAAGAACAATCATTACGCTTTAATAATGGTATTATCAACATTTGATTTTTATGGTCTTTCCAATTTACCTCTCCATTTCTCTGGATCCTCTTTTTTGAGCTCCATCAGTCTGCGAGGCGGCATCTTTGGAGCTTCCTCCGACACAAAGGTCAGACCGAATGCTACCCCTCCTTTCTTTTCCGTCACCCCCTCTGTTACCATTGTACGACGTACCTTATCGTACACTTCTTTCTCCTCCTTCATGACACCGACTTTGTTATCTCTAGCCAGACAACTCTGAAACAACCCCATGTTGATTTCTTTGATTGACAGAATGCGTGTTTCTACACAGTATCAATGAATAATGTATAACATTGTGATGTCACAGTATCATGACGTAAAGTATGCATGCAAAGAAAATCTCAACGTCTTAATGCCCTTCAGTTTATGACGTAGTCATAATTGATCAATAAAAAAATTATAATGTTGTTTGGTCATTTTTCGTATAATTATAATTAATGTGTTAATAAAATGACATAACAATGCACTGGCGAGAAAAGGTACTTGGCAAGACTTGGTCTTAGGCCAGTACTTGTATAGTATATATATAATAATACTTTACAGTATTTGATCACGTGACCAATACTGTTTATTTCTTACATTACGTTTGACCATAGTTCCCTTTTATTTCAATGAATGTTAGGATGAAGAAAAAAACCAATATGTTATATATAAATCCCCGTAAAAACCTTCAGTTGTTTTATTTTTCCACGAGATACACTACATGTATGTACACTGTAGTGCATACATGTGAAAATTCCAGAGCAAACTTGTAAAAATTGTATACGAGTTGGGTTTTTTTAATGTTATAATTTCAAAATTATAACCGCCATTTGTTTACTTTTGCAAAAGTTAGGTTTCTATTTAATATTTTCTTAATTAAATAATGACCCCTCTCTGACCCCCAAGGGCTACGATGTGACTTATTGTGACATTTCTATGCACTAGCTTACTCTAGAATTTCACAGTTACAAGTCTCTTTTTTTTCGGAAGGATTATTTTCTATGCAGAAATTAATCGCCACCTTGGATTGTAGTGAATCTCTCTTTCCCAATCAAAGCGGTATTGATAAAAATAATTCGGAAACATCGTCATATTAGCTTCCTTTATGTTCATTTCATAGATAAAATGCTTCTCTCTGCTTTAATTTTTCTCGGGATTTCAATTTTAAATTTCCCAATTATCTCCCCTTTAAAGAAGACCTGATCCTTCGTTAAATCAAATTTCAAAGCCTTTTACAATTGAATGCTTTGCTCCAAGTTTGGTTGAAAATACCGGTAGTCCAAATATTCTAAAAATTAAAAAAAAATGCCCGAGGTAATGAATCAATATATTCCATCTTTGTGTAACGCTTTCGTTTCCAGGCGATATCATAAAAACCCCGTTTATTAAACCATAGCTCCGAATGACTTAAAGAGTACCTTACTGATTTTGAGGTCAAAGAATCATGGGTCAAGATCAGAATACCATATTTTTTTTTTTTTTTCAGGAGAAAACTACACTTAATTTTTTAGCCTTTGCAATAAATCTATGTATTGACTCTTCCGAGTCGAAAGAATTTATATCGTATTATGTAACGATTATAGTGAAGCTAATTTAAACTCAAATATTTTGATATTGCTGGCTTTTGGGTTGATTTTATATGAATCTAGCCACCTTCATAAAGTCAATTATCCTCTACCTGATGAACCAAGTCCTATAGGCAAGGAGTAGATTTCAATGTTATTTTATCTTAATTACAATTCCGTTTAAAATCAGGGTTTTTTTTTGTTTTGTTTTGTTCAGAGAAAGAAAACAATGACATGCATTCGATACATGTTTTCTTTACAAACACAATCGACGACATGCTCACATTTCATGTACTTACTCAATGAGATTTAGTCACTCTTGCAAGCATGATGAAATCTTTCTTATTTTTCAGGAAAAGAGCAAAAATAAATAAATAAATAAGAATAATAATAAAAAGATGTCGAAAAAAAAAAACCCCAAATGTGTGTACTTTTTAATCGGTTTTTAGCAGGATATAGTTTCGGCAGCATGTACTATTCTGTAGGAAAGGAAGCTCCACAAAGACTGAACTTATTTTGTGCTATCATTGTAGAGAACGCCAGCCCAGTGCTGACACACCCACAGCTGTTCACCCGGTCATAACAGGGAACCGTCTCCCCCACGGAGTAAATCTTACCCCCGGTCGTACATGTACCTGAAACAAAAGATGACACAAACATACATAACAAACAAACTTGGTAATAATTTTTAAAATAGACCCTACATAAAAGTCAAGTTGAGAGAGAATGGGGGATGATTTTTTATAATAAGCACGTGTAATAATACTTTCCTAATAATATGGAAAATAAGACCCCTTTCTTGAGGAGGAGGCAACTATATGTAAAGAGATGTTCTGTAATTTGTACCTGGACACAAGGGGCAGGGTTCTTCCTCCTGATCGACCTGTTCCTCCCTGGGACAGCTCGGGGCCTCACACTCCCAGGACTTGCAGTAATACAGCCCCTTTTGGTAGTCGTGTACACATAATGTCTTTTCTTTGGGTCTGTCCTTTTCGTTGGAGTAGACCTTGCAATCGTAGAACGATTTGTCATCTTCAGAACCTTGCACTGCCATTTCATAAAAAACAAAAGTTAAAATTCGTACTCTATTTGTTTTTATGGCTATGTTGATAAATTTTATACAGTTACTACAACCAAAGGTTTAGCCTTCATTTACATGTTCATAGCAAGTTCATGGCATCCAACTCACACTAAAACTTGACAGATAGATCTAACTGATATGAAATATTTCATATTAATGTTCTGAAATTATCCAGAAGAATTTTCATAACTCTTAATGAATAAATGTTCCCTCCCTCCCCTCTCTCTCTCTCATTTTCAGTATGGTACGTACCGGTTACTAGTATACTAGTAAACGCCACTAAGCACATTAATAAACCGTAGGACAGGAAGGCATTCATGTTCTGCAATAAAAAGTGTGAACAAAACAAGAATGATTCGAAAGAACAAATGAATATACAAATGAAACTTATGATAAAATGAAGTTCACAAGTATTATACATACTGAACCTGTCAATGTCGCGAAACGGAAACCCGGTTAAATGAAATGGACGGTTTTAAGCTGGCCGGACTTTATAATAGAAGCAGATGTGTTTGTCATTACTGAATTTTCCCATCATCTAACATTTTGTAATGGTCAATCGGTGGTCTGTTGGATATTTTAATGACAATGGTAACAGTTAATTTTGACATTTAACTGACGATTAATAAATAACCATTATTCATTAAGTATCAGCTGATGTGCGTCGCCTCATAATTAGGAAAATATCATAAAGAAGTTCATGGCATTTAAGGTGGTATGAAACACCTCCATATTGTGACGTACATCCTATCGAAATAAACAATAAAATCAAGAATAATTTTATTGTTTAGTTCTTTCATGAAATTGTAACCTAACAGCGTAGCACAATGAAGTAGAGCGTTAACTACGAATCTGTTAGTCATGAGTTCGAATCCTGCTGGGGTTTTTATACCTTTTCAAATACCTTGCCAAAACTGTTTCAAGCACATTTTTTGGTCAAATTTTGTAAATTTTAAAAATTCAAAACGGTGAAAGTATTTTGAATATAATGTACAATATTCACATTAATATCGACATGTGTCCCATGCCACATTAAATAACACACTTTGTTGTGTCTGAAATGGCTCAATGGTCCGTGGATTACCGTATAGAACAGGTCTTTTTAAGGTTCAGAATTCGATACTACCAAAACTTTAGGCGATTATTTTTTTCTTCAACGGGCATTGAATCTTCTTTAATACACAAATATTCTAATGTTGGTTACATTGGCTAAGTGTGGGTAGACACCAGTTTTGGTTCAAGTGATATAAAAAGCAGATATTATTTTATACCTTTCCTATCAGAGGTTTCATAGAATATTCCTCCTGTCTGACTCTTGACTAAAAGTTAAAAGGTCATGGGTTCTATTCCCAGTCCAACTATTAATTTTCATACAATTATAATTACTCATTCCAACCTTCATATTACGACAGAACAAACAATGGGCGCCCAAGGGAAGAAACATTCATGGCATACTACTACATGTATAATTATATATGCTAATATGTTAATACAGGCGTCTTGTTTTACATGTGGGCACGTTTGTCACGAATGTTCTCTTGATCCTCTTTTTTGAGCTTCATCAGTCTGCGAGGCGGCATCTTTGGGGCTTCCTCCGACACAAAGGTCAAACCGAATGCTACCCCTCCTTTCTTTTCTGTCACCCCCTCTGTTACCATTGTACGACGTACCTTATCGTACACTTCTTTCTCCTCTTTCATAACACCGACTTTGTTGTTTCTAGCCAGACAACTCTGAAACAGTCCCGTGTTTATAAATGAATGAATGACATTATATCGTCACAATCTGATGACGAAAAGTAAACTTCAACATCGACGTGAACACAAAATCGCACAGGTACCTTTCACAAACTTACTCATAGTAAGAACAAACAATTTTAGATATAAAAATAGTAATACATCTACTGCTATACAAACAATATTTTCACCGATTAATAATATCTGTTATTTTATAAGAAAAAAATTGCCGTGTAAAATCGTCATGGGTTTTAGGATAGCAGTGAGCAGGGTTTTATGATGCATATTTATGACCATTGCAGCCCAATATAATGTATTCATTTAAAGAAGGATAAATCATGTGTGCATGGTTTTTTTTACGTTTTAAACTGTTGATAATTTGATAATGGTTCAATAAGTTCACTGCTTTTGCTTACTGGCCGTGGACCAACTTGCTGGTTTTTCCGTTCTTGAGGCGTTGTTTCCATGCCGGAACGGTACAGTTAGTTGTCAGTAAGCGTATATTTGCGAGACTTCGCGCCAGGATTCGATATAATTTCAAAAGATGCAAAATAAATGCAATTTTGATGTTTCTGTCGATATTTAGTGTTATCAAAGATGGATTCTCTGTACACATAACTTTATCTTTATCAATACAAATGGTATTTTAATTAAAAAAACATATGATACATGTTTCGGATTTTTTGTTCGTTTTATTTTACATTGTTATAAGGAAAGAGCGTACAATTTACCGTTTTATTGGTGAGAAAGGTATCGTGTGTACTTACATTCATATTTTATTTTTTTAATTATCATATATGCCATGAATTGTAAATAAACACCGGGTATTTGTCAAAAAAAACAACAAAACAAAACAAAACAAAACACCAAAACTTGTAGTTCAAGATAAAATCTTTATCTAGATTTTCAGACACTCAGTTGCCATTGATTGATCTTTACGACAGAAAAATGGTCTTAAACAAAATAAAAATACAAAATACTGATTCAATATAAACAGAACAAAATTTGTTATTCATATTGTTTAAAAAATGAATATTTCTCTAGACATAATTATCAACTGTTTGGCTTGAACAATAACTAGCTGAAATCGTTAAATCTATTTTTGGAAGACATTAAAAGATGATTATGGAACTATCAAAGACATTTAGAATCCGTAATTTATACATATAAGGTACATGTAGCAAAAGAGAAGGTTTCAAAACATTTTCTGTAAACCAACTTTCATTCGCGACTTTTTTTTCGCGAAACACCTGAGAAAATTTGGTTCTCGACGACTAATTTTCACAATCAAGCCTTTTATCCATTTGTGTGTTATTATAGCCATACGGCAAGGACAAGATGGCGGCCAGAAATATTCGCGACGGTGAGGCTCTCACCGCGAAAATTATTTACACGCGAATAAAAGTTGGTTTACAGTATATCATGCTTTTAGATAATTATTTGCATTAACTATTTTCTTCATACATAGTTTCAATGAATTATTAACTATATATTCTGCTTGAATTATTCCGAGTTAAATGGTGCTCCACAAAGCATGTACTTGTTGGTCCCTGCATATGTTGAAATAGCCCGTCCGGTGCCGACACACCCACAGCGATTGGACCCATCCACACACGTGACTGTCTCCCCTACACTGTAGATCTTACCCCCAGTGGTACAGGTACCTGCAGGACCAAATAAATGACTGTAACTATAGGCAACACAAATTCAAGCACATTGTAATCATAATTTTCTTCAAGGGGTAACACATTGCACATGTTAATAATTCGAATACTGTCCATTACGTCAGATATTGAACGGCCCGAGGTGCGTTAGATGATTGTACAACATCTGAAATAATTGGCAATTCAAAGCTTATAACTTATCTAAAAAATGCCACCAACTTCGCTACTGAAACTGGGAAATTCTGTAATTTTCTTGCATGCATTAGTTGACAAAATATTGAATGTACTGTCCAGGGGAAAACATTTTTAATTTTTTACAACTAAGCCGCACCTACAAGAAGTTATTGTATGCTGCATATCTTATTTAAAGATAGCAAGTAATGGATATATGCCTCAAACAGTTCTGCATATTTTTTTCATACAAAACTGTTAACGGGCCGAGAACTGTCTGATATTTTTTTCATACAGAACTGTTTGAGGCATATATCGTACCTAAAACACTGCCATTGAATTTCATTGTTGATTTACCTGAGACAGTCCAATTTTGAAGGATATCAGTACTGTAACCACTGGTAACGGTCTGATATTAAGAAGCTCACTAATATCGAACTGTCACAGGTAAAATTTTAGACTGCTGGAACAAAGGAATGGCATCACAGCAGTGTTTTAATGATTTGATAGCACCACATACTTGTGTAGTTTAGATTAGGAATTGAGCGGAACATTCACAAATGAGAATTCTTCCAAGATCTCCACCGTGTACGACCCCTAACGCGGGGGAGTCGACAAAAAGTAGGGGGGAGTCGATTCCAACGCATGGGGGAGTCGATTTTCTTCGCTTCGGAGACGGAAGGAATTTAGGTCACGCCTTTTGTAGGCATTTATAACAAGTAGAACCGTTTTAATTAACAAGAGCTTAATTGGACTTTGAGTAGTACGTGACAAACTCCGATTTGATGAAGGCGGAGTCTACTCATGGTTAACTGTCCAGTCATTGGCTAATAGATATGAATGCATTGCAATGACACTCGTCCGACTTGAGCAGATCTTGGAAAACAACTTTCCGGTTTTGACAGTCTATGAATATTAATGAGCTTCTCTTATTAGAAGAAAGGAGGTCAATTATTTGAAAGCTTGTTTTGATGAGCAAACTAGATAGTAACATCCTACCGAAAGTCCAAGCTCTTGTTAAAACGGTTCTATTTCCAAAAAATATATACCGCACGGAAGACAGCGATAGTCAAACTTTGTGTCGGTTATTGGTCCGAGTTCTCTATGCGTCTAGTAGTCTCAAACACTGAATTTTCCCCATAGCATCCGGTTTAACCTCGCTTATATATTTTCTGTAAAAATGCTTTCTACGGTGATTCATACGGCTATGATAGTAGCAAGCATATCAGGATATATACATACGCAAACTGACAACTCGGGTTATGTACTTTTCTTGAATGTTAGCTACCATCATACCGGTATGTATCACCAAAGAAAGCATTTTATTGTTTGAATAAACACAGTTGATAACTATACTATTTTGCATACAATAGCAGTACAGATATGGATAATTATATAATTCAACAGTCAAATATAAAATTTATGATTTAAATACAGATGCTTCAATCAGACCAAAAAGAAAAAAAAAAAACCAGCAGGCATTCTGTTCACATACAGTCCACAGGAATACAACTATTTTGCAGACCCCCCCCCCCCCCCCCCAAATTTAACAAGTCAACTACGCCGCGGCCGTTCTAGAAAATCATATTTACAAGAGCACTCACCAACCACCCTTCGATAGCAAATACATATATGATATATAGATAATAAAAACAAATACAGCATGTTAAATTATATCCTCTGTATTACTAGTGTGCTTATATGAATGAAAACAACGAATTAAAAAAAACCAAACAAAAACAAACAAACAAACAACGAACACACACACACACACATTCCTTTTTGTCAGGGGGCGGGGGAAGGGGGGGGGGGCTTTTATCAATTATGCACTCATGCAAATCATAGCTATATATGTGCAATTCAAACACGAGTTTCACCTAGAAAAATATATTTCTATGAATTCACCCAAAGATCTTTGTTTTGCTTTTGTTTTTTGATGAAGAAGGTATTCACTTTTTTTCAATTAAAATTGTATCCAAGCCAGGTATCAACATATCCATACAATGTACACATGTATACTCACAAAGATACTTGGATATGTATGATTGATCCTATTCAATTGGACTACTATATTTGGCAACGTGCATGCATGCTGAATAATTTTTAGCATATTTTTTATATATTCATAAGTGACTTATATGTTATATATGGGTTGGGTGTACTTTATTTTTAATGGAATTACTGCCAATACATAACATATCAGGTATATATTTACATTATAATTGTATATAGATCACTAAAATAAATGAATTATAAACGTACATACGTATCCAAATTTGACCCCAACCAACCCTTGCAAGTTACGCAACATTCATCGCTCACACGATACATTTGATGTGTGTATATGTAAGAAAAACAAGCTGAAAGGCCGCATTGTTACGATGTTGAAAAATAGACAGCCTCATATAAATGATGTAAAAAACCACTTCAAGTACTGTTATCTCTTTACAAACAGCCCTATGTTAGGGAGTGCAGTTCCTATTTTATTGGAAATTATATCACATATTTTCTTCTTTTTTCTCCTTCATTCTAATTTTTATGCATGTAGAGACAAAAAAACACACAAAAAGTTCGAGAGTTTTTCTGCACCCATTTTTATTGATACTGAATCTATTTTTCCTTTTTATTTCTCTCTGTCTCTGTCTGTCTCTCTCTCTCATAGACTTTCGCCTCTAGCCCACGCAACTTTATGTCACCCAGCCCCACCCGTTATCTCTCAGTTCCTTATTCGTTGGAAATTAAATATCGTTTACTTTCCATTTTCTTTTATTCTAATATAAAAAAACAAAAACACGTTTATAGTAACAAAACTAACACACACATACACTTACTCTCTCTCTCTCTCTCTCTCTCTCTCTCTCTCTCTCTCTCTCTCACACACACACACACACACACACACACACAGGATAATGACAAAACACCACAGATAAATGGAGTTTTGTGAATGTTGTTTTGAACCTCGTGTGTTTATGATATGATTTGAGATACACAAATCATAAGAAAAGAGAAAAAGTCAAGTTATGAAGATATATCGTTTTATTTGAACACATGTTTTGCATTTTTAGTTACTGGTTATAAAACCAATGACAACAGTTACTGATATCAAATAAGGTTTGCAAGATGATAAATGTTCAATGTAAAATTAAACATGCCATATTTTCTACTCCCCCGTGCGTTCTGTTTTCCGAAAATTGACTCCCCCCTACGTTACCGTTACATCTGAACAGAAAATGTCTTGATTATT
>WFKH01008287.1:0-15355 GCA_016163765.1 Magallana hongkongensis
CCTGATGGTAAGTGTAAAGGCCCCACCTGATGGTAAGTGTAAAGGCCTAACTTCCAAAAGTATGTGAAGATTGTTTCCTTTGAACCATATTGAATGAATTTTTATGATTTCCACAGATGACAGCTGGCTCAATATTTCACCTGAGGAGCTGGAGACTTTGTTGATGAAGAGGTCAGGTGTGTCCAATGGCACCTCTCCGTCTGCTGACCTCGGGCAGGTAGCCAGTGGAATGAAGTCGTTCGTGGATAAGGTCTCTGGTGTGGATGGTGCTGAATTCCCAGGGTGAGCCATGAAATAATTTTATATTCTTTCCTTAACAGCAGAAGTTCTATTAAATCAGTGCTCTTTTCAAAGACCATGTAAATGGCTTCTGTTATTTTGTAGAGAAGCTGACGAGGAGGGAATTCAGTTTGACAGTGCAGGCTTTATATCAGCCATGACAAAAATGTTTGGTAAGAATGAGTATTTATGATTCCATTACATTTTTAACAATATTAAATTGACATCCATGTCAACTACTTGACACATTATTTGTATTTGTTACCATTCTTCAAACTAGAACCAAAGTGTCCTAAAAGCATTATCATCTCATTATGAATGTGATACACATACTAGTAAAACTAGTCAAAACAGTATTGAGTGGATTGATGCAATTAATCTTTATGCTACTGTCAAGTTTGCTAATCAAGATAAGTGTTGCATAAATGTTTTAATACTATAGTAATCAAAATGGACCTAGGAAGGTTTTGTGGGGGGAGCCTTATTTGTTAATAAAAATCGGAAGCATGTATGTCATTGCTGTCATGTAAGATATGTTATAAGTATACATCAGATGCATGTGTGCATGTATGTATAATACTGATGAAATATTTTCAATTGTAATAGAATTTGAGGACCCCAATGATGGGAATTCAAGCTCTGACATGGAAGAGTATGGCTGGGACGATTCTGACATTGATGTGGATGACCAGCCCCCAGTAGTTCAGACAGAGAAGAGGAAGCAGAGCGTGAAGTCTGCAGGGGGTCTCTCTGTACAGGATTACATGGACCTGATGGACAGGGAACTCAGCCAGACCAGTGTGGGTAAAAGCTTCGAGAAAGACCCTGTTGTCAAAGAACCAGCATCGGCACCTAAACCTCCCCAGGTTAAAATTATGACATTTCTATACAGCTTTGAATTTTCATATGTGTGTAAATAACTTAGATTTAGTATTAAGTATAAGTTGTGTAAATTGGTAATTCAATTGAAAATTGGTTAAATAGATAAACTCTGACAGTTTTCATGAGAAATGAATTCGGAATTTTTATTCCTAGAATGACAGCAAGACAAAGAAGAAGAAATCTATAGCAGAGGAGGATGATGACTTTGAACCCGTCAACATTGACATAAACATAGTGAAGAACATGCTGGAGTCCATGAATGCCCAGGCCGGCCTTGCGGGACCTGCCACCAACATCCTCAACTCGATGGGGATTCAAATCCCAAAGGAGACCAAAGAACCCCCATCCCGACCCCCACAACCTCGAAGGAGGTCATCTGGGACCGAGGACAAGAACAGACCCCCTGCCCCTCCCAAACCAACCAATCTTCCCGTGTCACACGGCAGACAGAGGCCACAACGACCTCCCCCTCCCAAACCTCCCTCCCTACACAGACAGCAATCAAAGGAAACCAATGTGTAGTGGTCAGGTATCATCATTGTTGTATAGCAATGTTAAAAATTAAATAGATTAGAGGATTCCTCTCTAAAAGAATGACTAGTGACTGTTCATTTCAACAAAGAACTCCCCCTTGACCATTGTTGTGGACTAAAACCTCTGAATTTGAAAGGAATTTTATTATGATGATACCATTCTGTAGTTGCATGTAAGTTGCAACAATATCTGAAAAAGTATTCATGTTTTAGTTTTTACCCCAAAAAATCCTGTTGAGAGTTGTTATTATAAAAAGTTAACTTGGAATGGCATTTGTCTTCAACATTCAATATAAGTAGCATTAAAATGTTTAAAAAGATTTCTATTGTTACATGTATATATATATTAATTGTTACATTTACATGCATATCTGTATTTCTAGATGCATGTAAAAACTTATTGTTGAGATTTTAGAAACTTTTAGTACTTTGGTACTTTAAGGTACATGTATCATAAACCATGTTATAACTTTTGCACTGACTCATGATTTTTTTTTTACATTCCTAAGGATCCCTTAGCAGAGATATGCTTCTTTTGAATTTTCATAATTGTGTATTAACTTAGCTTAGATATTGTATAAATTTATTGATGCTTTACATCAAACCAAGATGATTCAGTAACTGTAATTGATCATCACAGATCTTTTTTCTTTTGTTGTTGTAAAGTACAACTTAAGAAAAAAATATGTCAGGTGCACAATATTGACTTTTCAATGTCAATGCAGGGAAGAAAAACCAGTGAAAGAAAAAAGAAAAACTGGACAAGTGTATGATCACTATAAATATGCCATAGACAGTAATATAACCACAATTGTATTATGCTGTGAAAGCAAAGAAATACAGAAAAGCCTTAGAGCTTTACAATATAACCGGTTTTAAACACAGTGCAATATTAGATGTACTGAGATTTTTTTTATTTCAGAGATGCATTTTTTTTTAAACTTTGTTTCTATGCATGGTAGATAATTGTTACAAACATGTACATGTAAATAAATTTTGTTGTAAAAGTTTTGCTAGATAACCACTGTGTACAAATGGTGGCCATTTCAAGAGGTTGTCATATTTTGCCTATTTAGCCAAGTTGTTGATGTTTTACTATGTTGTGCTCACATTTCTCTATTGTAACATTTATGTACATTGTGTGTGTTACCATTAATGATGCATCCTGTAAAGATTCAATGCTTGAAAAAAAAAACATAATAGTTACATATAATAAGAATTGTAACATACTGCTGGAACCATTGTTTTCTAAACTATGCAAAGTGGGGGATCTCTGATTTCGATTTTTTCTTTCCTTTCACCTCAAAACATTCCACCAACCTTATATGGGATTTTTTGCCCATTGAATGCAAGAATTTTTTAAGAGCTACATTTTTACACAGCTTAAGATTATACATCTTATGCTTTGATAAAACCATTATAAGTTAAAATATTTTTTTTTATAAAAAACAGTAACAGTGTATGAAATACATTGATCTATTATTAACCTGTAAGAAACAAAGATCAGCAAAACTATAATGTGTATGGTCTTCTGTATAATATCTGATACAGTCATTTCTTAATTTTCATTTATTAACAATTCAGTACCCTGCATACATTAAATATGTACCATAATATTATTTAGTCACATGTGGTACTTTGAAGTTGCTCATTAACATATAACAGACAAAACGAGACGCTCAGAACCTTGAAATCTTTTGACATGTGAATTCTATGAATAATTGGTTATATATTGTTCATTTTTTATTTGCTCTTTTCATGAATAACAAGCCAGAATTATCAGCTCTTACCTGTCCTTTTTATGTAGTTTGAAACCTTGAAAAATTAATCGCATTACAAGGTTCAACTAATAAATAGTCTAAAGTAATTTTGAAAAGGGTTTTACAGTAATTGTTAAACAGTGTTCAAAGCTATATGTGCATATTTGGTTCCAGCCAATTACCTTCTTGCCCTTGTTTGTGTTTTTCCTTTTTTGAGTCAAAGATATACAAATATTGAAGTTGACAAGCATATGTTATAGAAGAAATTATAACTCTAGTGTAAAGTAGATGCACCTTGGATATATGTACATTTATGATAGCTCACCTATGTGTAGACTTTCACAGTGTATCTAGTCAAATGTGTTCTCAATGCATTATGTCTTATTATGTCAGCTTTAGCATCGATGTGTTCCTGGCTATAGTTTTCACCTTTTAGATTGGCTTTCTTATTCATGTGACATTCCATTTTTGAGTTTGTAAATAACTCCATGTACAACTCAAAATCGTTTCTTCCCTCAAAAGCATCAGTGTAAGGGAGAGAAAAAAATCAGTATAATCTGACAATGTTTACCTTTTTCAATCAGATGGTCCTTATAATTTGCGTGTTTTGCATACATACAATTTTACAATACTGTACTGTGGATTTTATTTCTGCTTCTTTTTCATTCAGCTTAAAATATGGTTATTAATTAAGACTTCTGTTTTCTCAATTTTTATTGGTTGTGATTACAACTAATATGTGCATAATATTTGATTTTGATTTTTTGACTTCATTTTGCAGCAATGTAACAAAACTCAGAGCTCCATTTAGGCTATAGCAAGGAGCTTCTGATCCTCTTAGTGTTTGCGTATAGAGGTCTGGTTGTATTACTACATTGTATCCGCAGAATCAGTATAGCATGTAATGACATTCTATTTTTTGTTTCCACTAGATTTATTGAGTACATGTATATCATAAGTGCTATCTAATACGTAGGCATTAGCTTTCACACTGAAATACTAGTACTTTTGATTTGAATTGACTGCCAAAATTAACAGTCTGGTTCTGTATCATTAATTATGGTTTATCATGTCTGCTCAGTCCAAAATCCACAAGAATCATTTTATCCTGTTTTTCAATTGTCAACACTCTCACCTGCTATATTTTAATAATAAGAAGTATAGGTATCGTAAAATGTTTAGAATACTACAAAGACTGTTTATATGGTCAGTATTATTGTAACAGTTGCACAGACCCTGTGAAAATAACTACTCTTTTCTATACATGTTTTTATGTCTTCTTTATGTGCAGCTGAACACGTATTCATACACGGATAAAACAAGCAGCAATAAACAGAGAACTCTGACGTAGTGTCTGATTTATTTCAGATGAACCACTCAGTTATTATGAAGTCACTAGTTTACCAAGAGTTTAAGAATCACTCTCTTTGTTAGTCTGAAAGTCATTTCAAAAGTATAACGATCTCAACTATATTCTTTGAATTTTTGTTCGACCTTTGTATAATTTAAGTACTAGTAATATGAAAATCTGTTTGATAAATATTGAAAGTTCAAGCATAAGGATTTCAAGAACTTGGCATAAAAAAACTGAATTTAATTACCCAATTTTCTTAAGGCCAAGGTCGTTTTATCAAGTCAATGTCAAATGACAGTATTTGACACACCCATAACCTTAGGTCTCCCATTAACAAAGAATATGTCCTTTCCCTGAACAATGGGTTATTTAGCGTATGGTCCAAGAATATTTCAGCGGTAAAATTTTGACTCAAAACTTGTGTATGCATGTTTGTGTCGTGAGCCTGAACAAAGATGATGTTATCTCACACAAAACCGGACTTATCTTTACTTTAGGGTGGCCCCCTTTTATCAGGATAATATAATTACTGATATATTCTTTAATTTTTCTAAAACCAAAATACACAAAGAACAAAACACAACAACAAAAACACAGAAGATAATACGCTCTTTACAAAGATTTATTTACGCTGGTATAAATATTTAATGCTTTGAGGCTTGTGAACATCTGAGAACGGAGTTGATCGAACGAGACAATTAATGAAATTAAAATGAATTTAAAACGGCCAACATTTATTTCATTTGTTGCCAAGATGTCCTTCAAATTGTAGAAAGACAGATTTTTTTCTACAAAATGTCTCGCACTTATTTAAAGGGTCAAACATTAGATTAGAGCGATTGGAAATCAAGTTGAAAGACAACAGGAATGTCTTCATCAATGTTGGGATCTAATCAGCACCAAGGTTGACATATTTTTCGAGCCTCTCCATTTCTTTGTGGGCTTTTTCAATCTGTCTCTGAATGCGGGCATCGTCTCTCTTTTGTTGTGCCAGCATCTGTTTCCTTGCCAAAGTCTTTCCTTGATTTTCTGTAAAAAAATATAAAACGATAAAGAACAATCATTACGCTTTAATAATGGTATTATCAACATTTGATTTTTATGGTCTTTCCAATTTACCTCTCCATTTCTCTGGATCCTCTTTTTTGAGCTCCATCAGTCTGCGAGGCGGCATCTTTGGAGCTTCCTCCGACACAAAGGTCAGACCGAATGCTACCCCTCCTTTCTTTTCCGTCACCCCCTCTGTTACCATTGTACGACGTACCTTATCGTACACTTCTTTCTCCTCCTTCATGACACCGACTTTGTTATCTCTAGCCAGACAACTCTGAAACAACCCCATGTTGATTTCTTTGATTGACAGAATGCGTGTTTCTACACAGTATCAATGAATAATGTATAACATTGTGATGTCACAGTATCATGACGTAAAGTATGCATGCAAAGAAAATCTCAACGTCTTAATGCCCTTCAGTTTATGACGTAGTCATAATTGATCAATAAAAAAATTATAATGTTGTTTGGTCATTTTTCGTATAATTATAATTAATGTGTTAATAAAATGACATAACAATGCACTGGCGAGAAAAGGTACTTGGCAAGACTTGGTCTTAGGCCAGTACTTGTATAGTATATATATAATAATACTTTACAGTATTTGATCACGTGACCAATACTGTTTATTTCTTACATTACGTTTGACCATAGTTCCCTTTTATTTCAATGAATGTTAGGATGAAGAAAAAAACCAATATGTTATATATAAATCCCCGTAAAAACCTTCAGTTGTTTTATTTTTCCACGAGATACACTACATGTATGTACACTGTAGTGCATACATGTGAAAATTCCAGAGCAAACTTGTAAAAATTGTATACGAGTTGGGTTTTTTTAATGTTATAATTTCAAAATTATAACCGCCATTTGTTTACTTTTGCAAAAGTTAGGTTTCTATTTAATATTTTCTTAATTAAATAATGACCCCTCTCTGACCCCCAAGGGCTACGATGTGACTTATTGTGACATTTCTATGCACTAGCTTACTCTAGAATTTCACAGTTACAAGTCTCTTTTTTTTCGGAAGGATTATTTTCTATGCAGAAATTAATCGCCACCTTGGATTGTAGTGAATCTCTCTTTCCCAATCAAAGCGGTATTGATAAAAATAATTCGGAAACATCGTCATATTAGCTTCCTTTATGTTCATTTCATAGATAAAATGCTTCTCTCTGCTTTAATTTTTCTCGGGATTTCAATTTTAAATTTCCCAATTATCTCCCCTTTAAAGAAGACCTGATCCTTCGTTAAATCAAATTTCAAAGCCTTTTACAATTGAATGCTTTGCTCCAAGTTTGGTTGAAAATACCGGTAGTCCAAATATTCTAAAAATTAAAAAAAAATGCCCGAGGTAATGAATCAATATATTCCATCTTTGTGTAACGCTTTCGTTTCCAGGCGATATCATAAAAACCCCGTTTATTAAACCATAGCTCCGAATGACTTAAAGAGTACCTTACTGATTTTGAGGTCAAAGAATCATGGGTCAAGATCAGAATACCATATTTTTTTTTTTTTTTCAGGAGAAAACTACACTTAATTTTTTAGCCTTTGCAATAAATCTATGTATTGACTCTTCCGAGTCGAAAGAATTTATATCGTATTATGTAACGATTATAGTGAAGCTAATTTAAACTCAAATATTTTGATATTGCTGGCTTTTGGGTTGATTTTATATGAATCTAGCCACCTTCATAAAGTCAATTATCCTCTACCTGATGAACCAAGTCCTATAGGCAAGGAGTAGATTTCAATGTTATTTTATCTTAATTACAATTCCGTTTAAAATCAGGGTTTTTTTTGTTTTGTTTTGTTCAGAGAAAGAAAACAATGACATGCATTCGATACATGTTTTCTTTACAAACACAATCGACGACATGCTCACATTTCATGTACTTACTCAATGAGATTTAGTCACTCTTGCAAGCATGATGAAATCTTTCTTATTTTTCAGGAAAAGAGCAAAAATAAATAAATAAATAAGAATAATAATAAAAAGATGTCGAAAAAAAATAAAACCCCAAATGTGTGTACTTTTTAATCGGTTTTTAGCAGGATATAGTTTCGGCAGCATGTACTATTCTGTAGGAAAGGAAGCTCCACAAAGACTGAACTTATTTTGTGCTATCATTGTAGAGAACGCCAGCCCAGTGCTGACACACCCACAGCTGTTCACCCGGTCATAACAGGGAACCGTCTCCCCCACGGAGTAAATCTTACCCCCGGTCGTACATGTACCTGAAACAAAAGATGACACAAACATACATAACAAACAAACTTGGTAATAATTTTTAAAATAGACCCTACATAAAAGTCAAGTTGAGAGAGAATGGGGGATGATTTTTTATAATAAGCACGTGTAATAATACTTTCCTAATAATATGGAAAATAAGACCCCTTTCTTGAGGAGGAGGCAACTATATGTAAAGAGATGTTCTGTAATTTGTACCTGGACACAAGGGGCAGGGTTCTTCCTCCTGATCGACCTGTTCCTCCCTGGGACAGCTCGGGGCCTCACACTCCCAGGACTTGCAGTAATACAGCCCCTTTTGGTAGTCGTGTACACATAATGTCTTTTCTTTGGGTCTGTCCTTTTCGTTGGAGTAGACCTTGCAATCGTAGAACGATTTGTCATCTTCAGAACCTTGCACTGCCATTTCATAAAAAACAAAAGTTAAAATTCGTACTCTATTTGTTTTTATGGCTATGTTGATAAATTTTATACAGTTACTACAACCAAAGGTTTAGCCTTCATTTACATGTTCATAGCAAGTTCATGGCATCCAACTCACACTAAAACTTGACAGATAGATCTAACTGATATGAAATATTTCATATTAATGTTCTGAAATTATCCAGAAGAATTTTCATAACTCTTAATGAATAAATGTTCCCTCCCTCCCCTCTCTCTCTCTCATTTTCAGTATGGTACGTACCGGTTACTAGTATACTAGTAAACGCCACTAAGCACATTAATAAACCGTAGGACAGGAAGGCATTCATGTTCTGCAATAAAAAGTGTGAACAAAACAAGAATGATTCGAAAGAACAAATGAATATACAAATGAAACTTATGATAAAATGAAGTTCACAAGTATTATACATACTGAACCTGTCAATGTCGCGAAACGGAAACCCGGTTAAATGAAATGGACGGTTTTAAGCTGGCCGGACTTTATAATAGAAGCAGATGTGTTTGTCATTACTGAATTTTCCCATCATCTAACATTTTGTAATGGTCAATCGGTGGTCTGTTGGATATTTTAATGACAATGGTAACAGTTAATTTTGACATTTAACTGACGATTAATAAATAACCATTATTCATTAAGTATCAGCTGATGTGCGTCGCCTCATAATTAGGAAAATATCATAAAGAAGTTCATGGCATTTAAGGTGGTATGAAACACCTCCATATTGTGACGTACATCCTATCGAAATAAACAATAAAATCAAGAATAATTTTATTGTTTAGTTCTTTCATGAAATTGTAACCTAACAGCGTAGCACAATGAAGTAGAGCGTTAACTACGAATCTGTTAGTCATGAGTTCGAATCCTGCTGGGGTTTTTATACCTTTTCAAATACCTTGCCAAAACTGTTTCAAGCACATTTTTTGGTCAAATTTTGTAAATTTTAAAAATTCAAAACGGTGAAAGTATTTTGAATATAATGTACAATATTCACATTAATATCGACATGTGTCCCATGCCACATTAAATAACACACTTTGTTGTGTCTGAAATGGCTCGATGGTCCGTGGATTACCGTATAGAACAGGTCTTTTTAAGGTTCAGAATTCGATACTACCAAAACTTTAGGCGATTATTTTTTTCTTCAACGGGCATTGAATCTTCTTTAATACACAAATATTCTAATGTTGGTTACATTGGCTAAGTGTGGGTAGACACCAGTTTTGGTTCAAGTGATATAAAAAGCAGATATTATTTTATACCTTTCCTATCAGAGGTTTCATAGAATATTCCTCCTGTCTGACTCTTGACTAAAAGTTAAAAGGTCATGGGTTCTATTCCCAGTCCAACTATTAATTTTCATACAATTATAATTACTCATTCCAACCTTCATATTACGACAGAACAAACAATGGGCGCCCAAGGGAAGAAACATTCATGGCATACTACTACATGTATAATTATATATGCTAATATGTTAATACAGGCGTCTTGTTTTACATGTGGGCACGTTTGTCACGAATGTTCTCTTGATCCTCTTTTTTGAGCTTCATCAGTCTGCGAGGCGGCATCTTTGGGGCTTCCTCCGACACAAAGGTCAAACCGAATGCTACCCCTCCTTTCTTTTCTGTCACCCCCTCTGTTACCATTGTACGACGTACCTTATCGTACACTTCTTTCTCCTCTTTCATAACACCGACTTTGTTGTTTCTAGCCAGACAACTCTGAAACAGTCCCGTGTTTATAAATGAATGAATGACATTATATCGTCACAATCTGATGACGAAAAGTAAACTTCAACATCGACGTGAACACAAAATCGCACAGGTACCTTTCACAAACTTACTCATAGTAAGAACAAACAATTTTAGATATAAAAATAGTAATACATCTACTGCTATACAAACAATATTTTCACCGATTAATAATATCTGTTATTTTATAAGAAAAAAATTGCCGTGTAAAATCGTCATGGGTTTTAGGATAGCAGTGAGCAGGGTTTTATGATGCATATTTATGACCATTGCAGCCCAATATAATGTATTCATTTAAAGAAGGATAAATCATGTGTGCATGGTTTTTTTTACGTTTTAAACTGTTGATAATTTGATAATGGTTCAATAAGTTCACTGCTTTTGCTTACTGGCCGTGGACCAACTTGCTGGTTTTTCCGTTCTTGAGGCGTTGTTTCCATGCCGGAACGGTACAGTTAGTTGTCAGTAAGCGTATATTTGCGAGACTTCGCGCCAGGATTCGATATAATTTCAAAAGATGCAAAATAAATGCAATTTTGATGTTTCTGTCGATATTTAGTGTTATCAAAGATGGATTCTCTGTACACATAACTTTATCTTTATCAATACAAATGGTATTTTAATTAAAAAAACATATGATACATGTTTCGGATTTTTTGTTCGTTTTATTTTACATTGTTATAAGGAAAGAGCGTACAATTTACCGTTTTATTGGTGAGAAAGGTATCGTGTGTACTTACATTCATATTTTATTTTTTTAATTATCATATATGCCATGAATTGTAAATAAACACCGGGTATTTGTCAAAAAAAACAACAAAACAAAACAAAACAAAACACCAAAACTTGTAGTTCAAGATAAAATCTTTATCTAAATTTTCAGACACTCAGTTGCCATTGATTGATCTTTACGACAGAAAAATGGTCTTAAACAAAATAAAAATACAAAATACTGATTCAATATAAACAGAACAAAATTTGTTATTCATATTGTTTAAAAAATGAATATTTCTCTAGACATAATTATCAACTGTTTGGCTTGAACAATAACTAGCTGAAATCGTTAAATCTATTTTTGGAAGACATTAAAAGATGATTATGGAACTATCAAAGACATTTAGAATCCGTAATTTATACATATAAGGTACATGTAGCAAAAGAGAAGGTTTCAAAACATTTTCTGTAAACCAACTTTCATTCGCGACTTTTTTTTCGCGAAACACCTGAGAAAATTTGGTTCTCGACGACTAATTTTCACAATCAAGCCTTTTATCCATTTGTGTGTTATTATAGCCATACGGCAAGGACAAGATGGCGGCCAGAAATATTCGCGACGGTGAGGCTCTCACCGCGAAAATTATTTACACGCGAATAAAAGTTGGTTTACAGTATATCATGCTTTTAGATAATTATTTGCATTAACTATTTTCTTCATACATAGTTTCAATGAATTATTAACTATATATTCTGCTTGAATTATTCCGAGTTAAATGGTGCTCCACAAAGCATGTACTTGTTGGTCCCTGCATATGTTGAAATAGCCCGTCCGGTGCCGACACACCCACAGCGATTGGACCCATCCACACACGTGACTGTCTCCCCTACACTGTAGATCTTACCCCCAGTGGTACAGGTACCTGCAGGACCAAATAAATGACTGTAACTATAGGCAACACAAATTCAAGCACATTGTAATCATAATTTTCTTCAAGGGGTAACACATTGCACATGTTAATAATTCGAATACTGTCCATTACGTCAGATATTGAACGGCCCGAGGTGCGTTAGATGATTGTACAACATCTGAAATAATTGGCAATTCAAAGCTTATAACTTATCTAAAAAATGCCACCAACTTCGCTACTGAAACTGGGAAATTCTGTAATTTTCTTGCATGCATTAGTTGACAAAATATTGAATGTACTGTCCAGGGGAAAACATTTTTAATTTTTTACAACTAAGCCGCACCTACAAGAAGTTATTGTATGCTGCATATCTTATTTAAAGATAGCAAGTAATGGATATATGCCTCAAACAGTTCTGCATATTTTTTTCATACAAAACTGTTAACGGGCCGAGAACTGTCTGATATTTTTTTCATACAGAACTGTTTGAGGCATATATCGTACCTAAAACACTGCCATTGAATTTCATTGTTGATTTACCTGAGACAGTCCAATTTTGAAGGATATCAGTACTGTAACCACTGGTAACGGTCTGATATTAAGAAGCTCACTAATATCGAACTGTCACAGGTAAAATTTTAGACTGCTGGAACAAAGGAATGGCATCACAGCAGTGTTTTAATGATTTGATAGCACCACATACTTGTGTAGTTTAGATTAGGAATTGAGCGGAACATTCACAAATGAGAATTCTTCCAAGATCTCCACCGTGTACGACCCCTAACGCGGGGGAGTCGACAAAAAGTAGGGGGGAGTCGATTCCAACGCATGGGGGAGTCGATTTTCTTCGCTTCGGAGACGGAAGGAATTTAGGTCACGCCTTTTGTAGGCATTTATAACAAGTAGAACCGTTTTAATTAACAAGAGCTTAATTGGACTTTGAGTAGTACGTGACAAACTCCGATTTGATGAAGGCGGAGTCTACTCATGGTTAACTGTCCAGTCATTGGCTAATAGATATGAATGCATTGCAATGACACTCGTCCGACTTGAGCAGATCTTGGAAAACAACTTTCCGGTTTTGACAGTCTATGAATATTAATGAGCTTCTCTTATTAGAAGAAAGGAGGTCAATTATTTGAAAGCTTGTTTTGATGAGCAAACTAGATAGTAACATCCTACCGAAAGTCCAAGCTCTTGTTAAAACGGTTCTATTTCCAAAAAATATATACCGCACGGAAGACAGCGATAGTCAAACTTTGTGTCGGTTATTGGTCCGAGTTCTCTATGCGTCTAGTAGTCTCAAACACTGAATTTTCCCCATAGCATCCGGTTTAACCTCGCTTATATATTTTCTGTAAAAATGCTTTCTACGGTGATTCATACGGCTATGATAGTAGCAAGCATATCAGGATATATACATACGCAAACTGACAACTCGGGTTATGTACTTTTCTTGAATGTTAGCTACCATCATACCGGTATGTATCACCAAAGAAAGCATTTTATTGTTTGAATAAACACAGTTGATAACTATACTATTTTGCATACAATAGCAGTACAGATATGGATAATTATATAATTCAACAGTCAAATATAAAATTTATGATTTAAATACAGATGCTTCAATCAGACCAAAAAGAAAAAAAAAAAAACCAGCAGGCATTCTGTTCACATACAGTCCACAGGAATACAACTATTTTGCAGACCCCCCCCCCCCCCCCCCAAATTTAACAAGTCAACTACGCCGCGGCCGTTCTAGAAAATCATATTTACAAGAGCACTCACCAACCACCCTTCGATAGCAAATACATATATGATATATAGATAATAAAAACAAATACAGCATGTTAAATTATATCCTCTGTATTACTAGTGTGCTTATATGAATGAAAACAACGAATTAAAAAAAACCAAACAAAAACAAACAAACAAACAACGAACACACACACACACACATTCCTTTTTGTCAGGGGGCGGGGGAAGGGGGGGGGGGCTTTTATCAATTATGCACTCATGCAAATCATAGCTATATATGTGCAATTCAAACACGAGTTTCACCTAGAAAAATATATTTCTATGAATTCACCCAAAGATCTTTGTTTTGCTTTTGTTTTTTGATGAAGAAGGTATTCACTTTTTTTCAATTAAAATTGTATCCAAGCCAGGTATCAACATATCCATACAATGTACACATGTATACTCACAAAGATACTTGGATATGTATGATTGATCCTATTCAATTGGACTACTATATTTGGCAACGTGCATGCATGCTGAATAATTTTTAGCATATTTTTTATATATTCATAAGTGACTTATATGTTATATATGGGTTGGGTGTACTTTATTTTTAATGGAATTACTGCCAATACATAACATATCAGGTATATATTTACATTATAATTGTATATAGATCACTAAAATAAATGAATTATAAACGTACATACGTATCCAAATTTGACCCCAACCAACCCTTGCAAGTTACGCAACATTCATCGCTCACACGATACATTTGATGTGTGTATATGTAAGAAAAACAAGCTGAAAGGCCGCATTGTTACGATGTTGAAAAATAGACAGCCTCATATAAATGATGTAGAAAACCACTTAAAGTACTGTTATCACTTTACAAACAGCCCTATGTTAGGGAGTGCAGTTCCTATTTTATTGGAAATTATATCACATATTTTCTTCTTTTTTCTCCTTCATTCTAATTTTTATGCATGTAGAGACAAAAAAACACACAAAAAGTTCGAGAGTTTTTCTGCACCCATTTTTATTGATACTGAATCTATTTTTCCTTTTTATTTCTCTCTGTCTCTGTCTGTCTCTCTCTCTCATAGACTTTCGCCTCTAGCCCACGCAACTTTATGTCACCCAGCCCCACCCGTTATCTCTCAGTTCCTTATTCGTTGGAAATTAAATATCGTTTACTTTCCATTTTCTTTTATTCTAATATAAAAAAACAAAAACACGTTTATAGTAACAAAACTAACACACACATACACTTACTCTCTCTCTCTCTCTCTCTCTCTCTCTCTCTCTCTCTCTCTCTCACACACACACACACACACAGGATAATGACAAAACACCACAGATAAATGGAGTTTTGTGAATGTTGTTTTGAACCTCGTGTGTTTATGATATGATTTGAGATACACAAATCATAAGAAAAGAGAAAAAGTCAAGTTATGAAGATATATCGTTTTATTTGAACACATGTTTTGCATTTTTAGTTACTGGTTATAAAACCAATGACAACAGTTACTGATATCAAATAAGGTTTGCAAGATGATAAATGTTCAATGTAAAATTAAACATGCCATATTTTCTACTCCCCCGTGCGTTCTGTTTTCCGAAAATTGACTCCCCCCCTACGTTACCGTTACATCTGAACAGAAAATGTCTTGATTATT
>WFKH01008295.1:11273-32757 GCA_016163765.1 Magallana hongkongensis
TACTTTGCTCATCGAATTAGGTTATTTAGATTATTGTGAAGAAATTCGTCAGAAACTGTTTAGTGAACATTACCGTTCACAATGTATCATACATATATATTGAATACAGCACGAGTTGAACCGATTAGTTAGCGCTTGCTGCAAAATGGAGATACACGCGGTTTGACACGCCATGAAATCCATAAGACGTTTTACAGACGTTTTATGTCTTTGATTCTCTGTTGCTTACCAAAACTCTGTACTGAAAATCTTTGAAACATCGTCACCAAATCCGTAAGATGACGAAGTGTGGTTTGTTTATATATACTTGTAAAACTGTGTAAAATGGCGACTCTATTTGCACGTGAATTTTACAATTCGAGGTCGATTAGCGCGTTTGAGAGAAAAGCAGTGTAAAGAGTCAACATCAGTAGTAAATATTGTCTGATGAATATTGAGGTGCATGTAATAAAATTAATGATTCCACAGACTGAGTGGGTTACAAAATGAGGTTAATCACAGATCAGTCCAAAATTGAACATGTTTACATGCCGTAATGTTTTTGTATGTTTGAAAACACATCAACACTTAAGAAAATTGTGCCACTGATGGGTTGAAGGTCAATAAAATGCAACTTATGTAATATTTATTGTCAGTATCTGTTGTGATTTTTTTGGAATAAGCTAGTTGATCAATTATCGAAGTGATAGTTCTTGCAGTCCTGATGCAGAGTTTAACGTCACAGCTGACAGTTGGATGCATAAATTATCAATACCGTGTAAGCATACAGGGTAACGGCTCGTTAAAAATAAAACACAATTTCATAATTACTTAAATGTATGTACAAAATAATTAGCAATTATAATGCTTAAATTATTTGATAAGATGTAAATGTTCTCAAATTGAAATCGACACATAGGTAAAACATTGCCTGTAACATAGACTGGCAATGCCTGTCTGATATGCGCGATATACGATAGATACAGAGGACCAGTCTACCTGTAACACTGCATACCTAACAGAGTTATCGTTCCTAATCCGCTAGGGTCCCCGTGAGAAATACCCTTCCGGTCAGGACGATAGCAATAGACAGTGGCTATTTATAGCCACCGTCTAAAAACTGCAATTTACGGCGCATAAAAAATTGCGCTAGTTTTGGACTAATTAATCTTATTTCCGAACACATTCTATACAAATATTTGATTCCAAAAGTTTCCTTGGACATTTTACTACAGATATCATAACTTTACTTGCCTCTGATATTCTTTTAACACCATCACCAGCTCCGTAAAGTGAAGTGGTGCAGTTTGTTTACATGTAAAAATGGCGACTCTTGATCTCGACGTGAATTTAGCATACTTCAATTTCCGAGGTCGGTAGCGGGTTTAAGAGAAAGTTTGAGGCAAGTAAAGTACCGATATCAGTAGTAAATTGAATGAAGAATTTATGATACTAATTTTTTCGACAGAATGTGTTCAGAAATAAGGTTAATCAGCCCAAAATTAGCCCAATTTTTTGTGCGCCGTAAATTGCAGTTTTTTACTATGGGAGGCACTGTAGCTCTCAGGTCGTCCATACGAATTTTTTCAGACCTCGGAGCTACAGACCTGCAGCTACATTAGGCCTAGACGATCAGCAAAAGAATTTCAATGATTTATATTTACATCCACCGAGTATGATTCCCTCTATTTCTTACGGAAACTTATAGTTAATTCATAGCTCTATAGAAACACCCAGACTGATATATACACGCCCCTTTTATCGATTGGTCGAAATCTACAGCGGCTGAAACTGACAGGAAACTGACAGGACTGAAATCGACACGCCCTGTTTATCGATTGGACGAAACCTACAGCGACCTTAGAAAAATCACGGACTACACTAAATAATCATGATGATGTCAGACTCAAATTCCCAAAGGAGACGATTTGGCTTTTTCTTTTAGCTAACGTACTGATGTACATTAACAGTAATTTAGTGGATTCTACTTACTTTTTACAATCAATTTATTAATTTGTCAAAAGAAAGATGCAAATATAAACAATAAAATGCTTCTTCGATGATTCATGCGGGTTATGATGGTAGCGATCATTGCATAAAAAATTATATAACCCGCTAACGCGAGTTATGTATTTTTTCTGTAATGTCGCCACCTTCATATCCCGCATGAATCACAAAAAGAAAGCATTTTATTGTTTAAGTAATATCACTCACACGTTTCACATAACTTGCTATTACTTACTCATTTATGTCATAGGCAGCAGACTCGTATATCACGGTCCCAATGATACCTATATAGAGCAAACATATCAAGTTTTAATTAATGCATCAATGATTAATGTAAATCTTAGGAAAATATACGATCAATCAAACATATAAAAATATAAAATATCCTGAAGACTGTTAAAGACAGTTTTAGGCAACATACAGATGTTGACTTGCAATTGGTTGTTTTGTGCCTCCGATCTCGAGAAACAAAATACTGCCCTACGCAAAGCTAGGGCAATAAAATATTAAACTGGCAAGCAGTATCAATGTTATCAAGTTAATATATTTTTTTTCTAAATCAAGCTTAGAATTCACAAGTTTTGTTAGTTATTTTTTACTCTTCATCCGTGTTTAGTTTTCTATGATATACACTGAACCAATGTGTTGATTGTTCACCCAATATGATGTTTGATTTTATAAAATGAACATATTCGTTTGTCTTAATGTGACCGCGTAAATTTGTACGGTGCTAAGGGAATTTTCTGGAACTGCATCCGTCGTGTGCGGTACGAACGGGGCGAGGGAATGTTGGCGTATAAGGTACAAGGTATAAGGCTGAGGTGAGCTGTGGGCCGTAAGATAAAAACGAAGGTTAGGTATGCCGTATTTCCAAAGGTCCACCAATATGCAATTCCAGAGAAATAGAACCAAGTGATAAAGGATTCCGTATTTATTATTGAATTCTAAAGATGGACAATAACAAACAATGAAAGGGACACAGACGAAAGTGGCCGGTAATGCGTCTGGCCTCCGAACTGAAGATTCACAGATACAATTCAGTATATATAAGAATCTAAACAATGAGTAAAAGTGACAAATTGATGACATCAAATGAATTGAGTGAAAGATTCACAGGTATTAGGTAATTAGATAAACTCAATGAGTCTTTGATGGCCAGGACATGAAAGGCATATAATTACGCAATGTTGTTTCAAGAGATTAGCAGTTCTTGGGAGAAACATCTGTCTGATTTGAAATTACAATTAAATAAAGAGTCTGCCAGGTGTCAATGGCTAATTCACTTTGTAAACATTAAATTTTTAGAATATATGACAAAATAAATGTTGTAGTTGAAAAGTAAAGTCCGAAATAAAGATAATTATAGAACAGTCAATTTTGCACTGTGATAATATTGTATAATTTAAATTTGAATAAAATTTAACAGTATGATTGTCATGATCCTGTAATTCAAATATGTCATACAAAAAAATTTAACCGTTGAATTAAGATTAATTTAGGTTTAATTATATTTAACGAAGGTGAAAATTTATAAATATCTTAAATGACGTCATTTTATTTGACCTTCCCTTGTTGTTATGACTTTGGAATTTAATTGGCACACCGTCTTCATACTGATGATGATTGGTTCCAGAACATTTCTATGAAAGGAACACTATATGCGAAAAGGTCTAATTTCTGCCCCCATTTATGGTTAAAATACGTACTTTTTGTGAAATTAGCTCATTATTAACATATCATGTATCTATTATGACTTCGATTAGACAATTTATCTTTCTAAACCTGAACTAGATATATATTAACCTAGTATCTCTTAGCAAAATTCTAAAGCTTTAATCATAAATTTGAATTTCGGGGCATAAAAACACTTTATCCCGCACATAGTTCTTTCCATTTTTAAATAAAAAAAGGCTGAATTGCACTAAATCAAATTAACACCATTCAAGTCTAGGTTTCGAAATCATCAAAATACGAGGGCCAATAAGGATTCTAAAATAAAGATTTTTAATATTTGATAGGGTAAGATATCTGCCCCCCCCCCCCCCCGCATTTGACCAATATTTAAATAGTATCGAATCAAAATCAAATCAGCATAAAACATTATACAGAGGATATCTCTTACATTAATCTTATTATGAGTCATCATTGTCCAATACCTATTTATGTATGACGTCACCAAAATGAGCCAGTTTCCGCAATTTTGCAAACAAACGAAACACGGGTAATTTTTCCTTTATATTTTATAGTTTGTCTCTGGAAGTATAGAGCGCAATTCTGCTCAAGTAGGATTTTAACTTATGTTTTTGTTCATATAATTATACGCATCGTAGTTAAATGGTAGTGAGTGTAATAATATTGATATTGTATTTTGAGATTACCCCTGTTATGTCACATTGGTTATGCAATGTTTTATGTGAATCCCGTTTTTTGTAAGACAGTACTTTCGAGTGTTTCAATAAAGACACACGTGTTAGCGGAACTTAGCGTTCTTATATATATTTTCCAACGACCGAAAATAGTACATGGTGTCAGAAGTGGGATGGAAGGAATACCACCACCTGTGATGGACTAGGAGTCCACAAACCTTCCGGAGGCCTGGAGGAAATTCCAGCAGCACGCTCAGTTGATTTTGGTGGCCCCCTCAACAGTAAAGAGGAGAAGGAACAATGTTCATACTTATTTCTGTGGGTCGGAGACAATGGAAGGGACATATTTAATTCATAGGATATTTCTGCTGATGACAGTAAGAAATTAGACAGTCTTTATGAACACTTTATAAAAACACGTGCAACCAACGTTTAACCCCGTGTTCGCCCGTTATAAGTTTAACAACGAAGTTCAGGGCAACACGACCTTCGACCAGTTTGTCACCAAGCTTAACCTTTTGAGAAAAGATTGCTCCTACACAAATGCAGACGAGATGATCTGGGACCGCAGAGTGTTTGGCGTAGCATCCCCTAAGATAAGGGAAAAGCTCATCAACGTAGGCAGAGACCTTACGCTTGACAAAGCCATTGAGAAAGGCCAGAATTTGGAATGCTCTTAAGAGCATGGGAAGTCCATGGGAAACCACTCGCCCGAGGTACACGCCATCCACGTTTACAGACGACCTGCATCCGGACCGGCACACGGAGCCAGTCGCCACAACCCTCCGAAGGCGAATCCCGGATCCACCCAACAAAGGTTCAATGGGCAGCGCAAGAAGCGATTTCAACAAAGATCCGCAAAGAGTGCGAATGAGAAATGCGGGAACTGTGGCAAGCTACATGATGAACAACAGACTTGTCCTGCTTAAGGCAAAAGATGTGACACTTGTAACAGGTGGAACAGGTGGAATCACTTTGCGGCCATGTGCCGATCCACCTTAAAAGTTAATGAGGTATCCACACATCCAGATCAAGGGGGGGGGGGGGCGAAAGTGATGATGATTTTTATGTAGATAGCATAGACACATCTGCGCACAATCCCTACGAAAGCACAGACCAGGCATTCAGATATTAAGACCTAGGCCCGGGGGGAGGGTCCCCATTAGATTTTAACTAAAACTGGGTCACAGGTCAACATATTACCCGTAAGGTAATTTAAGGGTATTGGTTCTTTAAGTAGTCTGAAGCAGCCATCAAAACATCTGTATGATTACAGTAAGTCCCGTTTAGAAACCTTGGGGAGCAAAAAAGCCGATGCACTCACGGAAATCGAGTAAGGGAGGTTGACTTTTTCATTGTATAAACCGATTCCATACCCATAATTGGTCTGAAAACTTGCGTTGATTTAGAGTTTATTAAGTTGGTCAGGGCAATCGAGTCCACCTCTCCGACAAAACAGACATCGGTAACGCGCAAACATTTAGTAGACAATAAATCTGTTCTATCTGAGTATAAAGACGTATTCGAGGGTATTGGGCTTTTTCCTGGAAATTGCGATATTTGCATAGACGAAAACGCAATTCCCGTAGTAAATGCTCCGCGACGGATCTCGTTCGCGTTACGCGAGAAAATGCATATAGAACTTGACATGCTTGAGCGCATGGAGAAAAGTGAAGTTATTACTGGGGTCACTGAACCGACTAAATAGGTCAACTCTCTTGCCATTACTGAAAAACCGCTATCTCAATCAAGCAATTTTACGTCCTCACTACCCTATGAAAACCTTAGAGGATATAATTCCGAACTTAACTGGCGCTCGATACTTCTCAAAACTTGACGCGCGTTCAGGCTATTGGGCTATCAAATTGACCGAAAACCTAACATTTGACTCTTTTCAACACGCCTTTCGGTAGATACCGATTTTTGCGCATGTCCGTTGGCATCTGATCTGCCCAAGACGAATTTCAGCGCAAAATAGACGAGATATATAAGGTATTGCAGGGCGTCACAACACTTGTCGATGATATTCTAGTTTATGGCAAAACTCGCGAGGAACACGACGCAAATTTACGGAATGTCTTGACACGATCTCGCGAAAAGGGGCCAAGTTAAACTCGACAAACTCGCTATTGGACTTACCTAAGTTCCATATTTCGGACACATACTGTCCGCAGACGGTCTTTAGCCGGTACAGGCATAACCCTCACGACCGCAAAGAGCTTGAGACGGTTCTCGGAATGATTAATTATCTAGCGAAATTCTCTCCGAACCTATCCGAGATCACGCACCCGATTCGGCAGCTCTTGCACAACACTTCTGAGTTCATATGGGATAAAGAACATGCTAGCGCATTTCAGAAAGTCAAGGAGATTTTGACTCGATCCCCTGGCCCGGTACTAGCGTCCTTAAAAACTCGTCACACTGCAGGTCGATGCATCTAAGTACGGACTTGGCGTAGTTTTACTACAAGACTCAAGACCCGTGGCATACGCGTCTAAAACGCTGACCTCAAGCGAAATTAACTAATAGAAAAGGAAAGCTGACATAAATCAAATGAATATATTGTTTGTCGCAATATTATTTTCGATCACTCCTTAACAGAAACTGGTGTATATACAACGGTCGAGAAAGTCGCGGTTAGTTTCTTTCCGATCAAGGTATTCAAGCTGTACTACTACTAAATGCATGAACGATACTCTGCAGAAATATGTTTGAAAAAAATAACAAAAGAAACAACAATTAATAGTGGCACAGTTAGTTCTGCCTCTCTTCGCTTGCACACCAAATAGGTGTGCCGATCATACAGAGGGAATAGCGTCTGCAAAATATTGTAGACCGTGGCACTAAATCAAACTTACTAAACCAAAAAAGAAACATGTCATATTTTTATTTATTTTTTTTTTTTTTACAAATAAACACTCCTTGAAGTCTATACTGTCATTGCACAACCCACTACAGTATATGGTTTGCACAAATATGATGTTAACATGGACACAAGGAAACTTTCTACGATCGTCGAAATTTTTTTTAAATATGTGTGCCTAGATTTGTGTATGTTTTTTAATTGAATATTGCTTACCAGTGTAGTGATTGTCATATTTTCTTCAACACGCTTTTCTAGAAATATTTGCATCAATGTAACGTGTTTGGATAAATAAAATACCCGAAACGTGAATAGTGCTCTTGCCCATATATAGGGGGTGTGTAGCAATGAGCGTAACACTAGTAATCGAAAACTAATGTTTCGGTAGTCAGAGATGTAAATGAGTAATGCTTATTTATGAATTTACGTCAGCCTTAACACACAACATGATTGTGAGGTCAGATTTATATATATATTTATATTCATATTTCCTGAATTTAAGAGTTTTGTTAAAATGGCTGATGGTGTGTAAACTTTTTATGATGATTGATGAAAAGGTATGATATGTCTTTTTAAAGAGTGTTAAAAGGAGGGGTGTTTTGGTTTAAAGGAGAAGTGGAAACATTGCATATAAGAATTGTTATAAAAAGTTTAAGGCAACATAAATAAATTAAATTTAATTCAACTATAACTTAACTTTGATTTAACCTTAATGATATTTAAATTCAAATTGCTTTGTTGCTATGCGAAAATGTGTTCATCAATGCGATTAATTTAATAAAATAATATAAAATTGATAATATAAAACTGTTCAGAATTTAACCTGTCGTCCATGAGAGTTACTTTTTAATTGTTTAAAACTAGCAACACTTGTTTTCATGATATGTTTGATATATTTCTTCCTTGTTTTGGAGAAAAAATGAGATTACATGTAATATCCCCTTTTTTGCTGGATTACCGCATGCAAGAGGAAATTAAACCCTTTTCAGTTTGCTCACATACAGTGTAGGTCATGGGAGAATTTAGAACTTGGCTAATAAAATCTCCAAATATTTTTTCTAAACAAGAATTGTCTTGCGGCATATTACAATCGAAACGAAACAATTACAACGGTGTTAAAATGAAATTTAAACGTTATAACTATGCATCGGATGTATTGCATTTTTATATATATTACATCTTCCAGAATGCGTTTCAAAACAAGTGGACTGTAAAAGTCAATGCATTTGTGAATGCAATTATGATAAATGAGATAATCATTAATCAATAGTTGTGTTTGTATCCTAGGAACTCTTCTACAACTTTGTCTTATATGATAGAAAAAAATACGTATACAATATAACAACTTAACAGATATATTGTGGTGATATTGTATTTCAAGAGATATGCTTGTCAATCTTTCATGAACAATGATTTTAAATCACTTTAAAAGCTTAAAAAATGTTAATTTTCTATATGTTTAAAGTTCAATGATTACAGGGTAAATAAAAATAAACACACGATGATCACATTGAAAATCAACAAAAAGGAAAATATGTACAACATAAAATCCTCCGAAACGTGTTACTTTTGGATAAATACCTGTATATACCTGTCCAGTTTACATATTATCTAGATGTTTTAGAAAAAATATATTATATGGTTTTATAAAATACTTTACCCGAAACATTGTAGTAAAATTAAAAGCAGTGATTGAATTAAAATTATAATCAATAAGAAAATGAAATGTGAGGTTAGGAAAAAGATAGTATTCAATGTGATTTCAGAGAGAGAGAGAGAGAGAGAGAGAGAGAGAGAGAAATGAATATTACTTACATAATATGATTGACTCATACATGGACACCATAGCGCAATTGTAGAACGTGTTAAGATTTTCAATCCTTTTCATTAACGTCCGGGTTTCAATTTATGTATTTGACAACAAGGAAATACAAAATTGAAATTTCCTTTTGGTGATGAAATGTTGATTCGTTAATACATGTACAATTTTTATAATAAATTATGTAAAAAAAATCGATCTCTACAGATATATAGCTGACATTCATTTTTTCTAAAAAGTTTTCCTATAAAACTATTTTCACCTTATCATTTTTTTTAAATTCATAACAAAGTTGAGGACTCGAATAAAAGATTAAGACTTGATAAAACTTAGATTTCTGATTAATCATAGCGTAGTGAAAGTTCAGCTCTTTTTTGTTGACAAACAAGTGTACATTGTAGGCACATAGCAACAAAAATCTTCTGATTGTGATCATTTGATAGCCAATTGCTGCATTTTTTTAAGCAAGATACATAATAAGGAAAATAATTATTTATTATTTATTCTGGATGCAATGCTTTCTTCAGTTGAATCATATGATTGAGTTTAAGACGAAATGTCAGGCTGATGTGCCTCTTGGAAACTGCTTATAAAGCATCTCTACTAAACTGGCACATTCTTACATGTTCATATGTCTTCTCATAATTTCTTTTCACGAGTCCTTACTGAACGTTTGAATATTTTCTTTTGGTGCCGAAAAGAAACCTTCATTGATACGTTTTCGCCTCTACTCACGTTTTTGACAACTCGTTCCTCTAAAGCAAATTACAACACCACTAAGCAATACGTGGTTTTTAAACAAATTATATAATCCTGTACATGACAATTTTATTATTTATGACTTTTTGTGTGTGTAAAAATATGATTCCTAAGACATTTTATTTAATATAGTTAAATATGTATTGGACAGATCTTGAATTTGGTCACGTAATGATTTGATTCGTTTGTTGTTTTTTTACCTGCTTCTTTCCAGGATGCATCGAATAACTATATTTTGAATGACACCATGTCTTCAAAAGATTTGCAGTTGTTTTTCAATATTTGTGGAGTACATGCTTACTTTATTGATCATCGAATTGCTTTACGATAAAAAGTGATTGTCAAGATTTAATTTTTAATTAATTATTCTTCTTTAATCATAAAAGTGATATCACAATGAATTACTTGATTATTATTAGATGATCAGATGATCAGGTTCTTAACCGTAAGATGTAAATCTTGATTTTTGTATGCAACTAACTCGTTAAACTTGAAATTGAGACTACAAAATTAATAAAATTTACACATTCAATGAAAACATAAATCGTAGTAACTGTTACTGTTCTAGATTTGTTTATTTGTTAAATACATCATATACATTTGACCACCACAATAAATTTAGTATATGCTGCGCCGACTTAACATTTAACATTCAAACTTTTTTTTCATAATGAGGAAACATAAAAAGAAAAGCTGTGGACAATTTTCAAAGTCTTGTTATATTCGTCATTGTATTAGAGTAAAAAGGAGTCATTCATACTGTCGGTTAAAACTTTCGGTTAACTCTCTGTTTACTTTCGGTACATTGTAAACAATTCATTGAAACAAATACCATGACTTGAATTGTATTGATATCATTAAATTTCATGTAAACTAGTAATTAAGAAAATATTTCTCTGCAAATCTTTTGCGATAATTTAAATAACAGATATATTTATCTTCAGAAATGAAATGTCAAGAACCGACTTTTACACATCACATGACTGTATGGATACGTGCTCCGTTGCCTAATCAAGATCATTGATCAGTATACACGTCATTGCCCGGATTGTTTGCTCATGAAAAAAAATCAAAAGTTTAATTATGTCTTTTCCTTTGCAAGTAGCAATACTCTCTTTGGTATCAGGAGAAGATGTACCCTTCCTTCTTTTAAGCAACGTTATAACAAAGTGGGTTTTTTTTCTAAGTTTGCTGAAAACAGCGGTTGAAATAAGAATCTAAAAAACGTATAAAATTTGTCAAGTTTTATTCAAATTAATATTTTATTTATCATTGCCTATTTGTTACTCATCATTTATCATGATAACTACATTTCGTTTATTTAGAAACTAATTCTTTCTAACATGATTTTCCATTGTGCAGAGCTATTTCAAAATGGTAGATGCCTTCTATCTTTTCATCTTGAAGTTAAATATTTCGGCTAATGGCATATGCAACAACCCCTGAAGAACCGTACATATCATTACTAGCAAACATTTCGATGGATTGCTCTCTGAAAAAAAAACAGTTGTGTGTATTCGAATTTGTTTGTAATTGAATTACAAATAACTCAAAAATACAAGGGACAACTGACCTTCTGTTAGGGGAACTTGTATTCCTGGCTCGTTTAGTTATAATAGTTATAATTGTGGTAATAATTGCACCAAGAACGATTCCCCCAAACAACGTTCCCAATATGGTTGCAATTTTTTGATCTGTTTACGTATTATGCAATGGATCAAATATAAACATACATTAATCAAAAAGTGATATTTCTGTGCCCTATAACTATATATAAGATTCAATTTTTAAATAAAAATTGACAGCTCTTTACCAAAGGATGCTTTTCACAAAGATTTGTCAAACTAATGGTAATACATATGCGAACACAGTTGTAAAAGTTAAGTTTACAAACGGACTGACAGACAGATGGAAGTATAACAAAATGCATTTCTATTAGAGCTTTCAGCGTAGTTGAGCTAAAACGATACCATATCCGATATATATCAAACTAGATTTTTTTTATTAAAATAAGGCATTTCTTCAATTAATGTTTCATTAATTAATGCTAATATAACATGAGGATAGTTGTTATATTCAACTTAAACTCAATCTTTAGCAAAATCACTTGAAAACAATATTGATCATCTTCTATATTCCAACGTTCATTCAAAAGCAGGAGATTGATTGATTTGAAGTGTTTAAAAACATGTATGAGAATTATAGACTGTGGTTTTAGTACTGAGTGAAACGATTTTGATGCATTTCTACATATTTTTACAATATCAGAAATTATCGTTTAAGAATATTATAGATATCGGCTTAAACAACTGTTAGATTATTGCTTATTTACCTTGTTGCTGTTGACTGTAGTAAACATTGTCTTCTGATGCAGATAATTGGTTATTGGTGACACATAACTGGTTCAACGAAAGGTTTCCTATGCATACAATATATTACAATTAATTCTTTCTCGAATTGCCACACATGCTGGATATGTTAAAGTAACTGAAAGTAATTACATGATTGTAATTATTTCGTTTAAAGCAAATTTTTTACTTTTTATATGCCAACCAGGCGATTTGAATGTTATGTCATAAGATTTCTACAAAAGCCTAGAAACAAAAACATGTCATTTATAGAGGGTTTCGGGTCCGTGAGAGCAAAGTTCTCCCTAAAGATAGCATGTACATGTGAGAATTAATGACTATTTTAGAGATTACAACCTATACCCTATGAACTTAAAAAATGTGGTTCAAGATGGCGGTCCATCCTGTTTGCCATTTTGAGCCCGCAACGAAATCTCGTCAAAAGTAATTTGTTCGCCATTTCGAATCTCGCAATGAAATATCGTCAAAAGAGATTTGTTCATATCTGATTAAAATTCCAGCACTTCAAATTCAAAAGAAATTCTGAAAGTATTGGTTAGACATTCAAAGAAAATGTTCTGCAGCTAATCGTTTTGATCCATTTTCTTTGCAATTTTGGAGCATTGTTGTTCTAACGGAAAATTGAAGAGTGATGTCTGCTCACAAAGTAGACTGAGCACGGGACCTTTAGCGTAATGAATAAACAGATATGTGGATCCAACTGTGCACGTTTCCAATGAACCTGAAAATAATCCGA
The DNA here is from genome assembly GCA_016163765.1 of Magallana hongkongensis. Taxonomy (NCBI): domain Eukaryota; kingdom Metazoa; phylum Mollusca; class Bivalvia; order Ostreida; family Ostreidae; genus Magallana; species Magallana hongkongensis. The sequence continues at coordinate 24,172 of WFKH01008295.1, forward strand.
TTATGTAATTGGATTCGCCCTCCAAACGGTCATATTGTAAAACATATTGTCAACGATCTGTTAGCTTTTCATGGGTATTATTAAAATGTTTTACGTCCTATGTTTATAGACTTTGCCGATAATTATTATCAAAGCACAAGTTCATCAATTTTTGCATCACTACTCAATTGAGTGATTACCAGCAGCAAGAAGGCGGTCGGTTATATGATATGAAAGTAAAAGGTAGCTGTGGGTTTCTGCTGAGCTATTATGAAGGTCTAGTTCCACCATAGGATATGTCTACGCAATGCAGCTGTTGTTCAGAGAAAGTGTATGGTTGAACTAGACCAGTTATGCTTTTTTTTTTTTTTTATAGAATAATAAAAATGTAAAATGCATGAGTTATATAAATGGTATTGATTTTCTTTTCATTTTTATTATTTTCAAAAACAAACAGTTCAACTTAAAAGAAATATTATTTCCGTTACCTATTGAGCATATAAACATTTTGGTATTTAGTCACTTAACTTCAGAAAAAGTTTTTAATTAATTAACAAAACTGCAATATTTGTTGTGTTTTAATTTGCTTGTTGTTTTTCTTTTTTTCTAATTTTTGATATTTTCAAAATCATTTTCCCAATAGGTATGCTGAAGGATTCATGTATTTAATAATTTATACTCAAATAATGTAAAAGATATACACGTAATAATCTATATTAGGTTCATAAACACAACACTGTCCATCTGTCTGTAAGTTGGTTTTTTAACTATTGTAAAACGGAATCTTTTTCATTTTTAATCAACGTTTTTTTATTATTATTAATTTTTTCTGCTTAGAAAAACAAATGATTTGAGGTCGTTCTATTGACATTTGAGTCATATTTTTTGTAATATATTGACAGAATTTTAGAAAGTTTCCTATGTCTAAAAGAAGAAAACTTTTTTTTACTTTGTTCATTAAATGTTAGTTCAAAAAGAATGCAATTTTAACGATATAATTTTGTTCAAAGAAAACAAAATAAAGTAAAGGTAAGAAAAAAAAATTACGTTAACTTTCCGTTACGTAATAATATTCACCTAAGAATATTCAAAATATGATGACAAACAATTGTTTTTACCTAGATGGCAGTTGTTGTCAATCAAAATGTATCCTGCTTGACATGTACACACACCAGAACTACGTAAACCCGAGAATTGAGTTCCTGTACTTCAAGAGAAGAAAAAAACAGAAGATTTGAATAAAACCTATTTAAATTACTTGTTGACCATTTCATCTATAAGAAAAGAAAATATTTATACATCTTTCACCGGAAGAATCGTGTTTAAAATTTAAAAAAAAGTATACTTGTCTATTTTTTCTTGTAAAAATGCCATCTTCAATCTTCATTGTTTAATGTCTTACGTTTACAATAAATCACATAGCCATTATCCTGGATTAGTATTTTATTTAAGCATTGAATAATTATTTTTTGAAAGATATAGTTATAGCTGCATGGTATGTGCATACAAATTTTCATAACGCGCTAACACGCGTTACTCAATTTGTATGCACACACCGCTGAAGTTATGTGACTGTATTTTTCAAAAAATAATTATTTAATGCTTATATTTACATTTATTTAACTTCTTGCCTTGTCTGCAAATGTGATTTATACCTTAAAAATATTTTTATCCCAAGGGTAAGTTCATATAAATGGAAGACCCACTGTAACCGCCACAAGCGTGAACTTTGATTTTCACTTGTGAGGTATCATTTTACAGCGTTTAACGTTTGTGACGTCATAATAAATCTCGTCATAATAAAACTCGACATTTTAACCTTTCAGTTACCTGTGTGTTACAGTGTTATAACTGCAGTGGCTTTCCACATTCTTTACATGCAAAAAATATGTGGAATGTAAATATATATAATATGATTGACATTAATAGATGAAAGGTATTACATGCTAAACGATTTCTTTGGCATGCTGTTGTACACCATGTTTACCACATGTATTAAATGCAATTTCATTCATATAATTGTGCGGTGAAAAAATAAATCAGTGTATATATTTATCAAGCATAAAGTGAGCCCTATGCATAATAAATTATTTTGTTATGAGTAATTTGATATGTTTTGAATTCATCAGAATTTCTTATCTTGCTCTTGCCTTTTGAACAGTTTTCATTCACCATGATATATCCAGGGTAACAATGACAAACACAGTAATAGTCTAATAGTTTGTAACACTGCAGTAGTACGTGTAACTATCTCAAATATTGTAAACACTGTACTAATCTGTGAAAATAATTGTAATTATCAATTTTTCTAATAGGTATTCGTAATTTATTTATTTGAGAATAAAAGTGTAATTACATTCCTATATGTTTCACAGTATATGTATTTCAGTGTTGTACCTTTGTCCCACGACGAACAGTTGATATACATGTCGATGTACATGTTAGTGATTGAATATCCCCAATGATATGGTACACACATAAGAGATCTTTTAAATACTTCATCGATATGAATCACAACTTGGTGTAACAAGTATGTTTTCCGTGTCTCTAGATCATTCATTTTCACTTCACATTGATTAGGACAGGTGGATTCTGCAATACCCACAAACATTTTTTCCATTAAGTTATACACTGCATTCCATTTCAATTTCAAAGAACATAAATGAATTCATAACTGTAGGTATTCGATTTGTTTGTTGTATTTCTAATAAAGTACAATAGGCTTTTCGTTATATTTACATCATCGCGTAATGAAAATTTGTTTCCTAGCTGTATATTTTTATTTTTTTTTTTTTTTGTTTGTAAAAAAAATTGCTTTGATTCAATTTGCCATAAAGATTTTGGTTACTGGTACATACTGCATCAAAGAGTTTTGTGAGGTGAATTATATATTTAAATATTACACAACATGATTCATATGCGGTATTTCCTCTATGGCTCGGACTTCTTGTCAGAAAAGTCCGAGAACTCGTGTTCGAAAAATGTGTGTAGTTATTCAAATACAGCTAAGAAACTACTTGTCCTGCAAAATTGCATATCGTTGATTTTAAATTGATTTAAAAATATAAAACTCCCGTCAGTACTTCAGTACTTTGGTTTGATGGATATAGTCTCATATCTGCAACGGTGTGTGCAAACAAATAATCATTACGCGATGATGTGCGCTACTCAATTTGTAGGTACACGACGTTAAGTTACATGTATGAGACTAAATCTTTTAAAAATAATGATTCAATGCTTAAATGTCATCATGTTGTCATTAAGACGGCAATTCCCCGGGTCGTTCGGACAACAACGATCCAAGTAAGAGAGCACGAGGTGCATGATTAAAAAGTTATAGCGTTATAATAGCAAAATAAGCAACGTACGGTACGGTACTTGCGGTACACGTCTAAGGGCGCTAGCAATAACAGAAGGCCTATTGAATATATATACAAAGCAGTAACAAACATAACAAAGAAAACTTGCCGTCTTGTAAGACATCTTTTGCGTGACGCAAATCAAAGTGACATCTATGTGGGTCATTCATAAATCTTACAGCTGTCTCTAAACACAGAGTTCTTGGTAAAAAAAATAATAATATAAATAATCAAAATCTGTATGTATTGCGAAACTTAATAGTACAGGCACAATGGTTTGTATAAACTGAAGAACCATATCAACAATATTATTCATAAAAACTACATAATTATGATAAATGATATACTTTATTAAATACATGTACGAAGCAATTTTTTTTTATATACGTACTAGTTAAACATGTTTAGTATCAAACATTCACACCATATCTATTTGAAATGAATTATGCTTTTACTAATAAAAATGAAGAACGAGTGCACTTAAGCGATGGAGAATGGGCCCTTTTTCGGTGCTGTTTTTATGTAGAAAATATCAATGAGTTGCTTTTTTCATAATATTTAAGCACTAATGGATATACATGTATACTTAAGATTTAAATGCACGCTTAACTTCACCAAAATTAGCATACATTTTAATAAACAATTAAGGATTTTTAGATGCCTATAGATAATCTAAATCCGGAAAAATCGTACCGAGCCTATTTTAATTGTGTCTATTTAAATCAGAGGGAGTAGACATTTAAATCGACATTATTCTGTTAGTAGATCAATTGGTGCGTTTGCCGAGTTATTCATGCGTTATTTTATGTCTGGAAAAAATCGAATAACGCTTTGAAGTTGCATATTAGCAAAGTGATCAAACAAACATTCTTGACCATACAAAGTCGATGGAAAGCGATTTAAAACGTGTCAGTGTTTTACAGTGAGCACGTTTGACAAACGTATACCTGTATAGAACCCTCGTGACTATTTGAAATAATTGATTACATACGTAGGTTAAACAAGCGTCACGCAGGTAAAAGCTCTCGCTTGCCATAGGAGAAACCTTTAAATTTTCATACAATTTTCTTTTTTAAGTACCAGCCTAATGTTGTACAAACTTTTTATTTTCACAGGAGTTTTCTAAATGTATTATGCGTCGTTTGGTTTTTCCATAAGTTTGGACACGGTTAGGCTTACAGTAAACGATGGCTTTGAAATGAATGCTCGTCTTCGATCTACTATATAAAATAACGAATGTCGGCTGACTCCTGCTATGTTGTAAAGCTCCGTGCTATTTATATGCACTAAATTCAGCGCTAAAACCTGTTGATTCTTATGGTTTATTGGTATATTTATCAATAGATGATGCGAGATAAAAAATTATGCTTAACTTGAATCTTTTTTTTTCACTTTTTATCGGGGCCCATAATTGCACTCGTTTCTTTTAAATAACGCATCCCTACTTACCTAACTAGATTACGGGAATAACATTCGTAGATCAGTATCACAATGAAACCTTTAGAAAGCAATCAAATTTTAATTATATGAAATAAATACAATCGCATACATACATACATGTATATACCTTATATACATGAGTTCTTCTCATTTTTGTTTTCAAGGTTTTTGGGGGTTTTTTCACAGGATGACGTTCTGCCATTCAGTCAACTAGTAAAGGTTATGTGAAAGGTCTGCCATATGGTTACATTTCATTAATCTTTTAGTCACATTTAATTGACAGATAGACAGGGATTCATCCTTTGCACTTGTGTTTTTTTTTTTTTTTGGGGGGGGGGGTTTGTTTCGGGGTTTTTTTCAAATAGAAATTCAGATGACTGCAATATGATTATATTACACGATTCTTAGTTTATCATTTGATAACAATAAATATATATTTTCATATTATTAAGGATTTTCTAACCACCTTCCGTAGAAAAAAAACAGCCTTGTAACATAAATGGTAGACAAATAATGGTTGAAATACCCGAATAATGTGCATCTAAATAAAAAAAAATGACTTAACATTGAAATAACATAGATACCGTCAGTGTCGATGTAATAAAATCAGCGTGAAATGCGAAACTAACAAATTCACAAATAATGAGAGGCATCGGTACCAAAAAAAGCAAATAAAAGAAGTACATGTCTTTTTTTAAATTTGTTTCCTTACTTGGAACGCAAAGAATTTACGTTTGTAAAATATTTTTGAATCTTCAAATTGAATGTCTTACTATTTAAAAAGAATATAAAGTTTACCCTACTTTGAATGAGGACGTTTTAACATAATGCCCATATTACCGAGCTAAGACTCAGTATTTTGGTTACATGGTTGAGGGTGAAATTATGATGAACATTATTTTTCTGTATTTTTATTTCTTACTTTCCTATCACAACTAAAAAACATAATGAAAGTAACGAAACACGTACGCAATGGATTGAATAATATATAAAACTGATATCAGTTTCTTTTACTCAGATATCTTGTTAACCAAATAAAATTCAACAAATTAAAGTATCTCACTCTCTACTAGTAAATTGCTATTTGGAGTAAATATATGTTGCTGTATACAAAATTTAAATATAGCTCATTTAATAGCAAATTCAAGAGAAAGGCTCATTGAGATTTTGATATAAGTATAAAACTTAGTGTGACATTAATTTTTTTTTACATTTTTAAAATTATTTTTCCGTTTCCTTATATCATTTAATTAGGCGACAATTACCAAGTTTCCGATAATTTCCTCCAGCTATATAAAACAGATACAAGTGATTTCCGTGAGCAATAATTAACTGAAGGAAAACATCTATTAAAAAAGTAATAAATATGTCAGACATTCTTTATCTGTTTACGAAGCACTACCGTATGCAAGTTTTTAAATACTGTTGATAAAATACGATTTTATCTTCGACGAAATTGCTTATCTATTTTAAACATATCCTGTCGTGATTGAAAATTGGTTACATGTGTGATATATAAAAAGATTTTTTACACAGTGAAAAAAACCTGATTTAGATCCACATTTATCTGCACCGCATGCAAAGTGAGTCAAATATTACCACACGAGTCTAACAGATAAAGAATAACAAACAGTCATACATGTAAATTTATGCTTAAATCCCTTTCAAAAGTACATTCACACAATTTCTTATCCCATTCATTATACTCAATTGTGCTTTAGAAAGCACGGCATAGTCATTTATTTTTTCTAATGACTTAAGCTTATCGCATTCGATTTTATGTTACTCTTTCTTTTTAAGTAACGCCACTAGTACTCTTATCTTTTCTTACTTCCAATAAATACTAGTAAGATTGCCTCTTTGACCTTGATAAAACGCTTTAAAATCAGTTTCAAAAACCTTTATCATCCACTTATGTTTACTAATGTATAAGTACTAATTTTTCTTTTTACTTTAGTAACACTTCAATACTAGTTAAAAACAATTGAATATTAGTAGTGTGAGATTTTAAAATGATCATGGTGTATTGTTGCCCTGCTAGGTTAAAACAAAATTTCAATAAACGTGGATTGTGGTTATGTTTGATAATAAAATGCGATGTTTTCGATGGTGAGGCTTTGTAAAGCATGCAGGTGTCATAACAGTATTTCACCGACGGTTCACGTCAAAACATGACTGAAGCAAAATAATTCCCGACTTCTCCATTGAAATTGCGGCGTTTCCCCCGCGACAGGGGTTGATTTTTTTGAGATGAAAAACAATGTGAAAGATGTCTTACTATCCCAGTTTTGTAATAATGCGAGGTCATTTGAATTTTTGATGCATGTTGTTTCTGGAGTAACTTCGACGTCAACAAAGTCTCACGCCTTGCTGGATGCACGTGTGTATTCTAGAAAATTGTAAATGAATTGTTGTTTAAAAAGATGTCAAAAGGATTTTTCCCAGAAGTTCGTTTTAAATTCTTAATCTGTATCTTAAGTTGCGCAATTTTGGTAAGAATATATAGTAGAATTTTATACTGTAGTGACGCCTACATTTTATAATAACTTAAGTAATTTAATTGTTAAGATATATAAATGCAAAAAAGCTGATAAATAAGCAGAGGGACTTCAATTACATGAAATATCATAGTCATGAAAATATGAGAAAGATAGAAAAAAAATTTAACTTACATATTGCAACGTACGCATTCACAATTCCTATGATTCAATGAATTCTAAATTATGCTGGCCTTTTTCCACTTTTATACTTACACTTCTTGTTTATTTTTGTAAAGCAACAATGAAACCGTAACAAAACCCATGATAAATGTTAATATTACTTAAATGAATATAGTAACGCACAACATCCTGTATACTATAATTTTAAGGGGAAAAAACAATCTAAATATTTAGTTGTCTAATATATCTAAACAATACAAATGAAATTGTTTGGTCTTTTTTTTCTGTTCATGAGTTTTACAGAACGAAAATGTTTAATGATATTCAAATTGCTTTGTCCAATTGGAGAGCATGTATTATGGAAGCTGTAAAACAATGGTTCATTTACATATAAACATAAGAATACCGACAGAGAATGCAGACAAGATATCGATCTTTAAAGCAGTGTTTCTACAAATAAATTCATTTACAAAACACCTTGACAGAAACATGAATATTTCAAAAGGTAGCGTACGATTTATCCTGATGTTTCATATTGCATACATGTATGTGTTGTTTTTATTTACTTTCTAGCATATATATAAAAGGGTCAATTCCGCAGTGTTTTTAAGCGAACAATTAAAACTTCTTGGTGAACTTTTATAACTCAGAAAGTATCTTATCTAGGCATGGAAAAGAGTTAATTCTGCAAGAGTGGTTATGTTACATTAAAAGATTAAAATTATTCAATTTTATAGTAAAGTGAAAATTGATACATTTCCTACATATTATCTGCGGTTTTAGTTTTGATAGATTTTGTTTATACCCATAACGAGATTACTGACATCATGGTTAGTATGGTGGAGAGCATGATAATAAATGAGACGAGAATCGGAAGCATAGCTTAGTTTCTACTACTATATAAAGCGTTATTTTCGCCCTGTGTATTTTTTCGCCCTTCTACTCTTGCAAACGGTTTTGACCCATCATAAATTCACCCAGACACAGTTGTATTCAAAGAGAGATGATATGAGAAATTTTATTTTGTTTGGTCTTAAATTCGCTTGCTGACAACGAGGGCGAGGGGTAAAAATAGATCTGAGGCGAAAATTTCCATAAACATTTTTTTTAATTGAGAGACACAAATAAATATCAACGCACACTTTTTA
>WFKH01008296.1:11268-32759 GCA_016163765.1 Magallana hongkongensis
TACTTTGCTCATCGAATTAGGTTATTTAGATTATTGTGAAGAAATTCGTCAGAAACTGTTTAGTGAACATTACCGTTCACAATGTATCATACATATATATTGAATACAGCACGAGTTGAACCGATTAGTTAGCGCTTGCTGCAAAATGGAGATACACGCGGTTTGACACGCCATGAAATCCATAAGACGTTTTACAGACGTTTTATGTCTTTGATTCTCTGTTGCTTACCAAAACTCTGTACTGAAAATCTTTGAAACATCGTCACCAAATCCGTAAGATGACGAAGTGTGGTTTGTTTATATATACTTGTAAAACTGTGTAAAATGGCGACTCTATTTGCACGTGAATTTTACAATTCGAGGTCGATTAGCGCGTTTGAGAGAAAAGCAGTGTAAAGAGTCAACATCAGTAGTAAATATTGTCTGATGAATATTGAGGTGCATGTAATAAAATTAATGATTCCACAGACTGAGTGGGTTACAAAATGAGGTTAATCACAGATCAGTCCAAAATTGAACATGTTTACATGCCGTAATGTTTTTGTATGTTTGAAAACACATCAACACTTAAGAAAATTGTGCCACTGATGGGTTGAAGGTCAATAAAATGCAACTTATGTAATATTTATTGTCAGTATCTGTTGTGATTTTTTTGGAATAAGCTAGTTGATCAATTATCGAAGTGATAGTTCTTGCAGTCCTGATGCAGAGTTTAACGTCACAGCTGACAGTTGGATGCATAAATTATCAATACCGTGTAAGCATACAGGGTAACGGCTCGTTAAAAATAAAACACAATTTCATAATTACTTAAATGTATGTACAAAATAATTAGCAATTATAATGCTTAAATTATTTGATAAGATGTAAATGTTCTCAAATTGAAATCGACACATAGGTAAAACATTGCCTGTAACATAGACTGGCAATGCCTGTCTGATATGCGCGATATACGATAGATACAGAGGACCAGTCTACCTGTAACACTGCATACCTAACAGAGTTATCGTTCCTAATCCGCTAGGGTCCCCGTGAGAAATACCCTTCCGGTCAGGACGATAGCAATAGACAGTGGCTATTTATAGCCACCGTCTAAAAACTGCAATTTACGGCGCATAAAAAATTGCGCTAGTTTTGGACTAATTAATCTTATTTCCGAACACATTCTATACAAATATTTGATTCCAAAAGTTTCCTTGGACATTTTACTACAGATATCATAACTTTACTTGCCTCTGATATTCTTTTAACACCATCACCAGCTCCGTAAAGTGAAGTGGTGCAGTTTGTTTACATGTAAAAATGGCGACTCTTGATCTCGACGTGAATTTAGCATACTTCAATTTCCGAGGTCGGTAGCGGGTTTAAGAGAAAGTTTGAGGCAAGTAAAGTACCGATATCAGTAGTAAATTGAATGAAGAATTTATGATACTAATTTTTTCGACAGAATGTGTTCAGAAATAAGGTTAATCAGCCCAAAATTAGCCCAATTTTTTGTGCGCCGTAAATTGCAGTTTTTTACTATGGGAGGCACTGTAGCTCTCAGGTCGTCCATACGAATTTTTTCAGACCTCGGAGCTACAGACCTGCAGCTACATTAGGCCTAGACGATCAGCAAAAGAATTTCAATGATTTATATTTACATCCACCGAGTATGATTCCCTCTATTTCTTACGGAAACTTATAGTTAATTCATAGCTCTATAGAAACACCCAGACTGATATATACACGCCCCTTTTATCGATTGGTCGAAATCTACAGCGGCTGAAACTGACAGGAAACTGACAGGACTGAAATCGACACGCCCTGTTTATCGATTGGACGAAACCTACAGCGACCTTAGAAAAATCACGGACTACACTAAATAATCATGATGATGTCAGACTCAAATTCCCAAAGGAGACGATTTGGCTTTTTCTTTTAGCTAACGTACTGATGTACATTAACAGTAATTTAGTGGATTCTACTTACTTTTTACAATCAATTTATTAATTTGTCAAAAGAAAGATGCAAATATAAACAATAAAATGCTTTCTTCGATGATTCATGCGGGTTATGATGGTAGCGATCATTGCATAAAAAATTATATAACCCGCTAACGCGAGTTATGTATTTTTTCTGTAATGTCGCCACCTTCATATCCCGCATGAATCACAAAAAGAAAGCATTTTATTGTTTAAGTAATATCACTCACACGTTTCACATAACTTGCTATTACTTACTTATTTATGTCATAGGCAGCAGACTCGTATATCACGGTCCCAATGATACCTATATAGAGCAAACATATCAAGTTTTAATTAATGCATCAATGATTAATGTAAATCTTAGGAAAATATACGATCAATCAAACATATAAAAATATAAAATATCCTGAAGACTGTTAAAGACAGTTTTAGGCAACATACAGATGTTGACTTGCAATTGGTTGTTTTGTGCCTCCGATCTCGAGAAACAAAATACTGCCCTACGCAAAGCTAGGGCAATAAAATATTAAACTGGCAAGCAGTATCAATGTTATCAAGTTCATATATTTTTTTTCTAAATCAAGCTTAGAATTCACAAGTTTTGTTAGTTATTTTTTACTCTTCATCCGTGTTTAGTTTTCTATGATATACACTGAACCAATGTGTTGATTGTTCACCCAATATGATGTTTGATTTTATAAAATGAACATATTCGTTTGTCTTAATGTGACCGCGTAAATTTGTACGGTGCTAAGGGAATTTTCTGGAACTGCATCCGTCGTGTGCGGTACGAACGGGGCGAGGGAATGTTGGCGTATAAGGTACAAGGTATAAGGCTGAGGTGAGCTGTGGGCCGTAAGATAAAAACGAAGGTTAGGTATGCCGTATTTCCAAAGGTCCACCAATATGCAATTCCAGAGAAATAGAACCAAGTGATAAAGGATTCCGTATTTATTATTGAATTCTAAAGATGGACAATAACAAACAATGAAAGGGACACAGACGAAAGTGGCCGGTAATGCGTCTGGCCTCCGAACTGAAGATTCACAGATACAATTCAGTATATATAAGAATCTAAACAATGAGTAAAAGTGACAAATTGATGACATCAAATGAATTGAGTGAAAGATTCACAGGTATTAGGTAATTAGATAAACTCAATGAGTCTTTGATGGCCAGGACATGAAAGGCATATAATTACGCAATGTTGTTTCAAGAGATTAGCAGTTCTTGGGAGAAACATCTGTCTGATTTGAAATTACAATTAAATAAAGAGTCTGCCAGGTGTCAATGGCTAATTCACTTTGTAAACATTAAATTTTTAGAATATATGACAAAATAAATGTTGTAGTTGAAAAGTAAAGTCCGAAATAAAGATAATTATAGAACAGTCAATTTTGCACTGTGATAATATTGTATAATTTAAATTTGAATAAAATTTAACAGTATGATTGTCATGATCCTGTAATTCAAATATGTCATACAAAAAAATTTAACCGTTGAATTAAGATTAATTTAGGTTTAATTATATTTAACGAAGGTGAAAATTTATAAATATCTTAAATGACGTCATTTTATTTGACCTTCCCTTGTTGTTATGACTTTGGAATTTAATTGGCACACCGTCTTCATACTGATGATGATTGGTTCCAGAACATTTCTATGAAAGGAACACTATATGCGAAAAGGTCTAATTTCTGCCCCCATTTATGGTTAAAATACGTACTTTTTGTGAAATTAGCTCATTATTAACATATCATGTATCTATTATGACTTCGATTAGACAATTTATCTTTCTAAACCTGAACTAGATATATATTAACCTAGTATCTCTTAGCAAAATTCTAAAGCTTTAATCATAAATTTGAATTTCGGGGCATAAAAACACTTTATCCCGCACATAGTTCTTTCCATTTTTAAATAAAAAAAGGCTGAATTGCACTAAATCAAATTAACACCATTCAAGTCTAGGTTTCGAAATCATCAAAATACGAGGGCCAATAAGGATTCTAAAATAAAGATTTTTAATATTTGATAGGGTAAGATATCTGCCCCCCCCCCCCCCCGCATTTGACCAATATTTAAATAGTATCGAATCAAAATCAAATCAGCATAAAACATTATACAGAGGATATCTCTTACATTAATCTTATTATGAGTCATCATTGTCCAATACCTATTTATGTATGACGTCACCAAAATGAGCCAGTTTCCGCAATTTTGCAAACAAACGAAACACGGGTAATTTTTCCTTTATATTTTATATTTTGTCTCTGGAAGTATAGAGCGCAATTCTGCTCAAGTAGGATTTTAACTTATGTTTTTGTTCATATAATTATACGCATCGTAGTTAAATGGTAGTGAGTGTAATAATATTGATATTGTATTTTGAGATTACCCCTGTTATGTCACATTGGTTATGCAATGTTTTATGTGAATCCCGTTTTTTGTAAGACAGTACTTTCGAGTGTTTCAATAAAGACACACGTGTTAGCGGAACTTAGCGTTCTTATATATATTTTCCAACGACCGAAAATAGTACATGGTGTCAGAAGTGGGATGGAAGGAATATCACCACCTGTGATGGACTAGGAGTCCACAAACCTTCCGGAGGCCTGGAGGAAATTCCAGCAGCACGCTCAGTTGATTTTGGTGGCCCCCTCAACAGTAAAGAGGAGAAGGAACAATGTTCATACTTATTTCTGTGGGTCGGAGACAATGGAAGGGACATATTTAATTCATAGGATATTTCTGCTGATGACAGTAAGAAATTAGACAGTCTTTATGAACACTTTATAAAAACACGTGCAACCAACGTTTAACCCCGTGTTCGCCCGTTATAAGTTTAACAACGAAGTTCAGGGCAACACGACCTTCGACCAGTTTGTCACCAAGCTTAACCTTTTGAGAAAAGATTGCTCCTACACAAATGCAGACGAGATGATCTGGGACCGCAGAGTGTTTGGCGTAGCATCCCCTAAGATAAGGGAAAAGCTCATCAACGTAGGCAGAGACCTTACGCTTGACAAAGCCATTGAGAAAGGCCAGAATTTGGAATGCTCTTAAGAGCATGGGAAGTCCATGGGAAACCACTCGCCCGAGGTACACGCCATCCACGTTTACAGACGACCTGCATCCGGACCGGCACACGGAGCCAGTCGCCACAACCCTCCGAAGGCGAATCCCGGATCCACCCAACAAAGGTTCAATGGGCAGCGCAAGAAGCGATTTCAACAAAGATCCGCAAAGAGTGCGAATGAGAAATGCGGGAACTGTGGCAAGCTACATGATGAACAACAGACTTGTCCTGCTTAAGGCAAAAGATGTGACACTTGTAACAGGTGGAACAGGTGGAATCACTTTGCGGCCATGTGCCGATCCACCTTAAAAGTTAATGAGGTATCCACACATCCAGATCAAGGGGGGGGGGGGGTCGAAAGTGATGATGATTTTTATGTAGATAGCATAGACACATCTGCGCACAATCCCTACGAAAGCACAGACCAGGCATTCAGATATTAAGACCTAGGCCCGGGGGGAGGGTCCCCATTAGATTTTAACTAAAACTGGGTCACAGGTCAACATATTACCCGTAAGGTAATTTAAGGGTATTGGTTCTTTAAGTAGTCTGAAGCAGCCATCAAAACATCTGTATGATTACAGTAAGTCCCGTTTAGAAACCTTGGGGAGCAAAAAAGCCGATGCACTCACGGAAATCGAGTAAGGGAGGTTGACTTTTTCATTGTATAAACCGATTCCATACCCATAATTGGTCTGAAAACTTGCGTTGATTTAGAGTTTATTAAGTTGGTCAGGGCAATCGAGTCCACCTCTCCGACAAAACAGACATCGGTAACGCGCAAACATTTAGTAGACAATAAATCTGTTCTATCTGAGTATAAAGACGTATTCGAGGGTATTGGGCTTTTTCCTGGAAATTGCGATATTTGCATAGACGAAAACGCAATTCCCGTAGTAAATGCTCCGCGACGGATCTCGTTCGCGTTACGCGAGAAAATGCATATAGAACTTGACATGCTTGAGCGCATGGAGAAAAGTGAAGTTATTACTGGGGTCACTGAACCGACTAAATAGGTCAACTCTCTTGCCATTACTGAAAAACCGCTATCTCAATCAAGCAATTTTACGTCCTCACTACCCTATGAAAACCTTAGAGGATATAATTCCGAACTTAACTGGCGCTCGATACTTCTCAAATCTTGACGCGCGTTCAGGCTATTGGGCTATCAAATTGACCGAAAACCTAACATTTGACTCTTTTCAACACGCCTTTCGGTAGATACCGATTTTTGCGCATGTCCGTTGGCATCTGATCTGCCCAAGACGAATTTCAGCGCAAAATAGACGAGATATATAAGGTATTGCAGGGCGTCACAACACTTGTCGATGATATTCTAGTTTATGGCAAAACTCGCGAGGAACACGACGCAAATTTACGGAATGTCTTGACACGATCTCGCGAAAAGGGGCCAAGTTAAACTCGACAAACTCGCTATTGGACTTACCTAAGTTCCATATTTCGGACACATACTGTCCGCAGACGGTCTTTAGCCGGTACAGGCATAACCCTCACGACCGCAAAGAGCTTGAGACGGTTCTCGGAATGATTAATTATCTAGCGAAATTCTCTCCGAACCTATCCGAGATCACGCACCCGATTCGGCAGCTCTTGCACAACACTTCTGAGTTCATATGGGATAAAGAACATGCTAGCGCATTTCAGAAAGTCAAGGAGATTTTGACTCGATCCCCTGGCCCGGTACTAGCGTCCTTAAAAACTCGTCACACTGCAGGTCGATGCATCTAAGTACGGACTTGGCGTAGTTTTACTACAAGACTCAAGACCCGTGGCATACGCGTCTAAAACGCTGACCTCAAGCGAAATTAACTAATAGAAAAGGAAAGCTGACATAAATCAAATGAATATATTGTTTGTCGCAATATTATTTTCGATCACTCCTTAACAGAAACTGGTGTATATACAACGGTCGAGAAAGTCGCGGTTAGTTTCTTTCCGATCAAGGTATTCAAGCTGTACTACTACTAAATGCATGAACGATACTCTGCAGAAATATGTTTGAAAAAAATAACAAAAGAAACAACAATTAATAGTGGCACAGTTAGTTCTGCCTCTCTTCGCTTGCACACCAAATAGGTGTGCCGATCATACAGAGGGAATAGCGTCTGCAAAATATTGTAGACCGTGGCACTAAATCAAACTTACTAAACCAAAAAAGAAACATGTCATATTTTTATTTATTTTTTTTTTTTTTACAAATAAACACTCCTTGAAGTCTATACTGTCATTGCACAACCCACTACAGTATATGGTTTGCACAAATATGATGTTAACATGGACACAAGGAAACTTTCTACGATCGTCGAAATTTTTTTTAAATATGTGTGCCTAGATTTGTGTATGTTTTTTAATTGAATATTCCTTACCAGTGTAGTGATTGTCATATTTTCTTCAACACGCTTTTCTAGAAATATTTGCATCAATGTAACGTGTTTGGATAAATAAAATACCCGAAACGTGAATAGTGCTCTTGCCCATATATAGGGGGTGTGTAGCAATGAGCGTAACACTAGTAATCGAAAACTAATGTTTCGGTAGTCAGAGATGTAAATGAGTAATGCTTATTTATGAATTTACGTCAGCCTTAACACACAACATGATTGTGAGGTCAGATTTATATATATATTTATATTCATATTTCCTGAATTTAAGAGTTTTGTTAAAATGGCTGATGGTGTGTAAACTTTTTATGATGATTGATGAAAAGGTATGATATGTCTTTTTAAAGAGTGTTAAAAGGAGGGGTGTTTTGGTTTAAAGGAGAAGTGGAAACATTGCATATAAGAATTGTTATAAAAAGTTTAAGGCAACATAAATAAATTAAATTTAATTCAACTATAACTTAACTTTGATTTAACCTTAATGATATTTAAATTCAAATTGCTTTGTTGCTATGCGAAAATGTGTTCATCAATGCGATTAATTTAATAAAATAATATAAAATTGATAATATAAAACTGTTCAGAATTTAACCTGTCGTCCATGAGAGTTACTTTTTAATTGTTTAAAACTAGCAACACTTGTTTTCATGATATGTTTGATATATTTCTTCCTTGTTTTGGAGAAAAAATGAGATTACATGTAATATCCCCTTTTTTGCTGGATTACCGCATGCAAGAGGAAATTAAACCCTTTTCAGTTTGCTCACATACAGTGTAGGTCATGGGAGAATTTAGAACTTGGCTAATAAAATCTCCAAATATTTTTTCTAAACAAGAATTGTCTTGCGGCATATTACAATCGAAACGAAACAATTACAACGGTGTTAAAATGAAATTTAAACGTTATAACTATGCATCGGATGTATTGCATTTTTATATATATTACATCTTCCAGAATGCGTTTCAAAACAAGTGGACTGTAAAAGTCAATGCATTTGTGAATGCAATTATGATAAATGAGATAATCATTAATCAATAGTTGTGTTTGTATCCTAGGAACTCTTCTACAACTTTGTCTTATATGATAGAAAAAAATACGTATACAATATAACAACTTAACAGATATATTGTGGTGATATTGTATTTCAAGAGATATGCTTGTCAATCTTTCATGAACAATGATTTTAAATCACTTTAAAAGCTTAAAAAATGTTAATTTTCTATATGTTTAAAGTTCAATGATTACAGGGTAAATAAAAATAAACACACGATGATCACATTGAAAATCAACAAAAAGGAAAATATGTACAACATAAAATCCTCCGAAACGTGTTACTTTTGGATAAATACCTGTATATACCTGTCCAGTTTACATATTATCTAGATGTTTTAGAAAAAATATATTATATGGTTTTATAAAATACTTTACCCGAAACATTGTAGTAAAATTAAAAGCAGTGATTGAATTAAAATTATAATCAATAAGAAAATGAAATGTGAGGTTAGGAAAAAGATAGTATTCAATGTGATTTCAGAGAGAGAGAGAGAGAGAGAGAGAGAGAGAGAGAGAGAGAGAGAGAGAGAGAGAGAGAAATGAATATTACTTACATAATATGATTGACTCATACATGGACACCATAGCGCAATTGTAGAACGTGTTAAGATTTTCAATCCTTTTCATTAACGTCCGGGTTTCAATTTATGTATTTGACAACAAGGAAATACAAAATTGAAATTTCCTTTTGGTGATGAAATGTTGATTCGTTAATACATGTACAATTTTTATAATAAATTATGTAAAAAAATCGATCTCTACAGATATATAGCTGACATTCATTTTTTCTAAAAAGTTTTCCTATAAAACTATTTTCACCTTATCATTTTTTTTAAATTCATAACAAAGTTGAGGACTCGAATAAAAGATTAAGACTTGATAAAACTTAGATTTCTGATTAATCATAGCGTAGTGAAAGTTCAGCTCTTTTTTGTTGACAAACAAGTGTACATTGTAGGCACATAGCAACAAAAATCTTCTGATTGTGATCATTTGATAGCCAATTGCTGCATTTTTTTAAGCAAGATACATAATAAGGAAAATAATTATTTATTATTTATTCTGGATGCAATGCTTTCTTCAGTTGAATCATATGATTGAGTTTAAGACGAAATGTCAGGCTGATGTGCCTCTTGGAAACTGCTTATAAAGCATCTCTACTAAACTGGCACATTCTTACATGTTCATATGTCTTCTCATAATTTCTTTTCACGAGTCCTTACTGAACGTTTGAATATTTTCTTTTGGTGCCGAAAAGAAACCTTCATTGATACGTTTTCGCCTCTACTCACGCTTTTGACAACTCGTTCCTCTAAAGCAAATTACAACACCACTAAGCAATACGTGGTTTTTAAACAAATTATATAATCCTGTACATGACAATTTTATTATTTATGACTTTTTGTGTGTGTAAAAATATGATTCCTAAGACATTTTATTTAATATAGTTAAATATGTATTGGACAGATCTTGAATTTGGTCACGTAATGATTTGATTCGTTTGTTGTTTTTTTACCTGCTTCTTTCCAGGATGCATCGAATAACTATATTTTGAATGACACCATGTCTTCAAAAGATTTGCAGTTGTTTTTCAATATTTGTGGAGTACATGCTTACTTTATTGATCATCGAATTGCTTTACGATAAAAAGTGATTGTCAAGATTTAATTTTAATTATTCTTCTTTAATCATAAAAGTGATATCACAATGAATTACTTGATTATTATTAGATGATCAGATGATCAGGTTCTTAACCGTAAGATGTAAATCTTGATTTTTGTATGCAACTAACTCGTTAAACTTGAAATTGAGACTACAAAATTAATCAAATTTACACATTCAATGAAAACATAAATCGTAGTAACTGTTACTGTTCTAGATTTGTTTATTTGTTAAATACATCATATACATTTGACCACCACAATAAATTTAGTATATGCTGCGCCGACTTAACATTTAACATTCAAACTTTTTTTTCATAATGAGGAAACATAAAAAGAAAAGCTGTGGACAATTTTCAAAGTCTTGTTATATTCGTCATTGTATTAGAGTAAAAAGGAGTCATTCATACTGTCGGTTAAAACTTTCGGTTAACTCTCTGTTTACTTTCGGTACATTGTAAACAATTCATTGAAACAAATACCATGACTTGAATTGTATTGATATCATTAAATTTCATGTAAACTAGTAATTAAGAAAATATTTCTCTGCAAATCTTTTGCGATAATTTAAATAACAGATATATTTATCTTCAGAAATGAAATGTCAAGAACCGACTTTTACACATCACATGACTGTATGGATACGTGCTCCGTTGCCTAATCAAGATCATTGATCAGTATACACGTCATTGCCCGGATTGTTTGCTCATGAAAAAAAATCAAAAGTTTAATTATGTCTTTTCCTTTGCAAGTAGCAATACTCTCTTTGGTATCAGGAGAAGATGTACCCTTCCTTCTTTTAAGCAACATTATAACAAAGTGGGTTTTTTTTCTAAGTTTGCTGAAAACAGCGGTTGAAATAAGAATCTAAAAAACGTATAAAATTTGTCAAGTTTTATTCAAATTAATATTTTATTTATCATTGCCTATTTGTTACTCATCATTTATCATGATAACTACATTTCGTTTATTTAGAAACTAATTCTTTCTAACATGATTTTCCATTGTGCAGAGCTATTTCAAAATGGTTGATGCCTTCTATCTTTTCATCTTGAAGTTAAATATTTCGGCTAATGGCATATGCAACAACCCCTGAAGAACCGTACATATCATTACTAGCAAACATTTCGATGGATTGCTCTCTGAAAAAAAAACAGTTGTGTGTATTCGAATTTGTTTGTAATTGAATTACAAATAACTCAAAAATACAAGGGACAACTGACCTTCTGTTAGGGGAACTTGTATTCCTGGCTCGTTTAGTTATAAAAGTTATAATTGTGGTAATAATTGCACCAAGAACGATTCCCCCAAACAACGTTCCCAATATGGTTGCAATTTTTTGATCTGTTTACGTATTATGCAATGGATCAAATATAAACATACATTAATCAAAAAGTGATATTTCTGTGCCCTATAACTATATATAAGATTCAATTTTTAAATAAAAATTGACAGCTCTTTACCAAAGGATGCTTTTCACAAAGATTTGTCAAACTAATGGTAATACATATGCGAACACAGTTGTAAAAGTTAAGTTTACAAACGGACTGACAGACAGATGGAAGTATAACAAAATGCATTTCTATTAGAGCTTTCAGCGTAGTTGAGCTAAAACGATACCATATCCGATATATATCAAACTAGATTTTTTTTATTAAAATAAGGCATTTCTTCAATTAATGTTTCATTAATTAATGCTAATATAACATGAGGATAGTTGTTATATTCAACTTAAACTCAATCTTTAGCAAAATCACTTGAAAACAATATTGATCATCTTCTATATTCCAACGTTCATTCAAAAGCAGGAGATTGATTGATTTGAAGTGTTTAAAAACATGTATGAGAATTATAGACTGTGGTTTTAGTACTGAGTGAAACGATTTTGATGCATTTCTACATATTTTTACAATATCAGAAATTATCGTTTAAGAATATTATAGATATCGGCTTAAACAACTGTTAGATTATTGCTTATTTACCTTGTTGCTGTTGACTGTAGTAAACATTGTCTTCTGATGCAGATAATTGGTTATTGGTGACACATAACTGGTTCAACGAAAGGTTTCCTATGCATACAATATATTACAATTAATTCTTTCTCGAATTGCCACACATGCTGGATATGTTAAAGTAACTGAAAGTAATTACATGATTGTAATTATTTCGTTTAAAGCAAATTTTTTACTTTTTATATGCCTACCAGGCGATTTGAATGTTATGTCATAAGATTTCTACAAAAGCCTAGAAACAAAAACATGTCATTTATAGAGGGTTTCGGGTCCGTGAGAGCAAAGTTCTCCCTAAAGATAGCATGTACATGTGAGAATTAATGACTATTTTAGAGATTACAACCTATACCCTATGAACTTAAAAAATGTGGTTCAAGATGGCGGTCCATCCTGTTTGCCATTTTGAGCCCGCAACGAAATCTCGTCAAAAGTAATTTGTTCGCCATTTCGAATCTCGCAATGAAATATCGTCAAAAGAGATTTGTTCATATCTGATTAAAATTCCAGCACTTCAAATTCAAAAGAAATTCTGAAAGTATTGGTTAGACATTCAAAGAAAATGTTCTGCAGCTAATCGTTTTGATCCATTTTCTTTGCAATTTTGGAGCATTGTTGTTCTAACGGAAAATTGAAGAGTGATGTCTGCTCACAAAGTAGACTGAGCACGGGACCTTTAGCGTAATGAATAAACAGATATGTGGATCCAACTGTGCACGTTTCCAATGAACCTGAAAAAAATCCGATTATGTAATTGGATTCGCCCTCCAAACGGTCATATTGTAAAACATATTGTCAACGATCTGTTAGCTTTTCATGGGTATTATTAAAATGTTTTACGTCCTATTTTTATAGACTTTGCCGATAATTATTATCAAAGCACAAGTTCATCAATTTTTGCATCACTACTCAATTGAGTGATTACCAGCAGCAAGAAGGCGGTCGGTTATATGATATGAAAGTAAAAGGTAGCTGTGGGTTTCTGCTGAGCTATTATGAAGGTCTAGTTCCACCATAGGATATGTCTACGCAATGCAGCTGTTGTTCAGAGAAAGTGTATGGTTGAACTAGACCAGTTATGCTTTTTTTTTTTTTTTATAGAATAATAAAAATGTAAAATGCATGAGTTATATAAATGGTATTGATTTTCTTTTCATTTTTATTATTTTCAAAAACAAACAGTTCAACTTAAAAGAAATATTATTTCCGTTACCTATTGAGCATATAAACATTTTGGTATTTAGTCACTTAACTTCAGAAAAAGTTTTTAATTAATTAACAAAACTGCAATATTTGTTGTGTTTTAATTTGCTTGTTGTTTTTCTTTTTTTCTAATTTTTGATATTTTCAAAATCATTTTCCCAATAGGTATGCTGAAGGATTCATGTATTTAATAATTTATACTCAAATAATGTAAAAGATATACACGTAATAATCTATATTAGGTTCATAAACACAACACTGTCCATCTGTCTGTAAGTTGGTTTTTTAACTATTGTAAAACGGAATCTTTTTCATTTTTAATCAACGTTTTTTTATTATTATTAATTTTTTCTGCTTAGAAAAACAAATGATTTGAGGTCGTTCTATTGACATTTGAGTCATATTTTTTGTAATATATTGACAGAATTTTAGAAAGTTTCCTATGTCTAAAAGAAGAAAACTTTTTTTTACTTTGTTCATTAAATGTTAGTTCAAAAAGAATGCAATTTTAACGATATAATTTTGTTCAAAGAAAACAAAATAAAGTAAAGGTAAGAAAAAAAAATTACGTTAACTTTCCGTTACGTAATAATATTCACCTAAGAATATTCAAAATATGATGACAAACAATTGTTTTTACCTAGATGGCAGTTGTTGTCAATCAAAATGTATCCTGCTTGACATGTACACACACCAGAACTACGTAAACCCGAGAATTGAGTTCCTGTACTTCAAGAGAAGAAAAAAACAGAAGATTTGAATAAAACCTATTTAAATTACTTGTTGACCATTTCATCTATAAGAAAAGAAAATATTTATACATCTTTCACCGGAAGAATCGTGTTTAAAATTTAAAAAAAAGTATACTTGTAAAAATGCCATCTTCAATCTTCATTGTTTAATGTCTTACGTTTACAATAAATCACATAGCCATTATCCTGGATTAGTATTTTATTTAAGCATTGAATAATTATTTTTTGAAAGATATAGTTATAGCTGCATGGTATGTGCATACAAATTTTCATAACGCGCTAACACGCGTTACTCAATTTGTATGCACACACCGCTGAAGTTATGTGACTGTATTTTTCAAAAAATAATTATTTAATGCTTATATTTACATTTATTTAACTTCTTGCCTTGTCTGCAAATGTGATTTATACCTTAAAAATATTTTTATCCCAAGGGTAAGTTCATATAAATGGAAGACCCACTGTAACCGCCACAAGCGTGAACTTTGATTTTCACTTGTGAGGTATCATTTTACAGCGTTTAACGTTTGTGACGTCATAATAAATCTCGTCATAATAAAACTCGACATTTTAACCTTTCAGTTACCTGTGTGTTACAGTGTTATAACTGCAGTGGCTTTCCACATTCTTTACATGCAAAAAATATGTGGAATGTAAATATATATAATATGATTGACATTAATAGATGAAAGGTATTACATGCTAAACGATTTCTTTGGCATGCTGTTGTACACCATGTTTACCACATGTATTAAATGCAATTTCATTCATATAATTGTGCGGTGAAAAAATAAATCAGTGTATATATTTATCAAGCATAAAGTGAGCCCTATGCATAATAAATTATTTTGTTATGAGTAATTTGATATGTTTTGAATTCATCAGAATTTCTTATCTTGCTCTTGCCTTTTGAACAGTTTTCATTCACCATGATATATCCAGGGTAACAATGACAAACACAGTAATAGTCTAATAGTTTGTAACACTGCAGTAGTACGTGTAACTATCTCAAATATTGTAAACACTGTACTAATCTGTGAAAATAATTGTAATTATCAATTTTTCTAATAGGTATTCGTAATTTATTTATTTGAGAATAAAAGTGTAATTACATTCCTATATGTTTCACAGTATATGTATTTCAGTGTTGTACCTTTGTCCCACGACGAACAGTTGATATACATGTCGATGTACATGTTAGTGATTGAATATCCCCAATGATATGGTACACACATAAGAGATCTTTTAAATACTTCATCGATATGAATCACAACTTGGTGTAACAAGTATGTTTTCCGTGTCTCTAGATCATTCATTTTCACTTCACATTGATTAGGACAGGTGGATTCTGCAATACCCACAAACATTTTTTCCATTAAGTTATACACTGCATTCCATTTCAATTTCAAAGAACATAAATGAATTCATAACTGTAGGTATTCGATTTGTTTGTTGTATTTCTAATAAAGTACAATAGGCTTTTCGTTATATTTACATCATCGCGTAATGAAAATTTGTTTCCTAGCTGTATATTTTTATTTTTTTTTTTTTTTGTTTGTAAAAAAAATTGCTTTGATTCAATTTGCCATAAAGATTTTGGTTACTGGTACATACTGCATCAAAGAGTTTTGTGAGGTGAATTATATATTTAAATATTACACAACATGATTCATATGCGGTATTTCCTCTATGGCTCGGACTTCTTGTCAGAAAAGTCCGAGAACTCGTGTTCGAAAAATGTGTGTAGTTATTCAAATACAGCTAAGAAACTACTTGTCCTGCAAAATTGCATATCGTTGATTTTAAATTGATTTAAAAATATAAAACTCCCGTCAGTACTTCAGTACTTTGGTTTGATGGATATAGTCTCATATCTGCAACGGTGTGTGCAAACAAATAATCATTACGCGATGATGTGCGCTACTCAATTTGTAGGTACACGACGTTAAGTTACATGTATGAGACTAAATCTTTTAAAAATAATGATTCAATGCTTAAATGTCATCATGTTGTCATTAAGACGGCAATTCCCCGGGTCGTTCGGACAACAACGATCCAAGTAAGAGAGCACGAGGTGCATGATTAAAAAGTTATAGCGTTATAATAGCAAAATAAGCAACGTACGGTACGGTACTTGCGGTACACGTCTAAGGGCGCTAGCAATAACAGAAGGCCTATTGAATATATATACAAAGCAGTAACAAACATAACAAAGAAAACTTGCCGTCTTGTAAGACATCTTTTGCGTGACGCAAATCAAAGTGACATCTATGTGGGTCATTCATAAATCTTACAGCTGTCTCTAAACACAGAGTTCTTGGTAAAAAAAATAATAATATAAATAATCAAAATCTGTATGTATTGCGAAACTTAATAGTACAGGCACAATGGTTTGTATAAACTGAAGAACCATATCAACAATATTATTCATAAAAACTACATAATTATGATAAATGATATACTTTATTAAATACATGTACGAAGCAATTTTTTTTTATATACGTACTAGTTAAACATGTTTAGTATCAAACATTCACACCATATCTATTTGAAATGAATTATGCTTTTACTAATAAAAATGAAGAACGAGTGCACTTAAGCGATGGAGAATGGGCCCTTTTTCGGTGCTGTTTTTATGTAGAAAATATCAATGAGTTGCTTTTTTCATAATATTTAAGCACTAATGGATATACATGTATACTTAAGATTTAAATGCACGCTTAACTTCACCAAAATTAGCATACATTTTAATAAACAATTAAGGATTTTTAGATCCCTATAGATAATCTAAATCCGGAAAAATCGTACCGAGCCTATTTTAATTGTGTCTATTTAAATCAGAGGGAGTAGACATTTAAATCGACATTATTCTGTTAGTAGATCAATTGGTGCGTTTGCCGAGTTATTCATGCGTTATTTTATGTCTGGAAAAAATCGAATAACGCTTTGAAGTTGCATATTAGCAAAGTGATCAAACAAACATTCTTGACCATACAAAGTCGATGGAAAGCGATTTAAAACGTGTCAGTGTTTTACAGTGAGCACGTTTGACAAACGTATACCTGTATAGAACCCTCGTGACTATTTGAAATAATTGATTACATACGTAGGTTAAACAAGCGTCACGCAGGTAAAAGCTCTCGCTTGCCATAGGAGAAACCTTTAAATTTTCATACAATTTTCTTTTTTAAGTACCAGCCTAATGTTGTACAAACTTTTTATTTTCACAGGAGTTTTCTAAATGTATTATGCGTCGTTTGGTTTTTCCATAAGTTTGGACACGGTTAGGCTTACAGTAAACGATGGCTTTGAAATGAATGCTCGTCTTCGATCTACTATATAAAATAACGAATGTCGGCTGACTCCTGCTATGTTGTAAAGCTCCGTGCTATTTATATGCACTAAATTCAGCGCTAAAACCTGTTGATTCTTATGGTTTATTGGTATATTTATCAATAGATGATGCGAGATAAAAAATTATGCTTAACTTGAATCTTTTTTTTTCACTTTTTATCGGGGCCCATAATTGCACTCGTTTCTTTTAAATAACGCATCCCTACTTACCTAACTAGATTACGGGAATAACATTCGTAGATCAGTATCACAATGAAACCTTTAGAAAGCAATCAAATTTTAATTATATGAAATAAATACAATCGCATACATACATACATGTATATACCTTATATACATGAGTTCTTCTCATTTTTGTTTTCAAGGTTTTTGGGGGTTTTTTCACAGGATGACGTTCTGCCATTCAGTCAACTAGTAAAGGTTATGTGAAAGGTCTGCCATATGGTTACATTTCATTAATCTTTTAGTCACATTTAATTGACAGATAGACAGGGATTCATCCTTTGCACTTGTGTTTTTTTTTTTTTTTGGGGGGGGGGGTTTGTTTCGGGGTTTTTTTCAAATAGAAATTCAGATGACTGCAATATGATTATATTACACGATTCTTAGTTTATCATTTGATAACAATAAATATATATTTTCATATTATTAAGGATTTTCTAACCACCTTCCGTAGAAAAAAAACAGCCTTGTAACATAAATGGTAGACAAATAATGGTTGAAATACCCGAATAATGTGCATCTAAATAAAAAAAAATGACTTAACATTGAAATAACATAGATACCGTCAGTGTCGATGTAATAAAATCAGCGTGAAATGCGAAACTAACAAATTCACAAATAATGAGAGGCATCGGTACCAAAAAAAGCAAATAAAAGAAGTACATGTCTTTTTTTAAATTTGTTTCCTTACTTGGAACGCAAAGGATTTACGTTTGTAAAATATTTTTGAATCTTCAAATTGAATGTCTTACTATTTAAAAAGAATATAAAGTTTACCCTACTTTGAATGAGGACGTTTTAACATAATGCCCATATTACCGAGCTAAGACTCAGTATTTTGGTTACATGGTTGAGGGTGAAATTATGATGAACATTATTTTTCTGTATTTTTATTTCTTACTTTCCTATCACAACTAAAAAACATAATGAAAGTAACGAAACACGTACGCAATGGATTGAATAATATATAAAACTGATATCAGTTTCTTTTACTCAGATATCTTGTTAACCAAATAAAATTCAACAAATTAAAGTATCTCACTCTCTACTAGTAAATTGCTATTTGGAGTAAATATATGTTGCTGTATACAAAATTTAAATATAGCTCATTTAATAGCAAATTCAAGAGAAAGGCTCATTGAGATTTTGATATAAGTATAAAACTTAGTGTGACATTAATTTTTTTTTACATTTTTAAAATTATTTTTCCGTTTCCTTATATCATTTAATTAGGCGACAATTACCAAGTTTCCGATAATTTCCTCCAGCTATATAAAACAGATACAAGTGATTTCCGTGAGCAATAATTAACTGAAGGAAAACATCTATTAAAAAAGTAATAAATATGTCAGACATTCTTTATCTGTTTACGAAGCACTACCGTATGCAAGTTTTTAAATACTGTTGATAAAATACGATTTTATCTTCGACGAAATTGCTTATCTATTTTAAACATATCCTGTCGTGATTGAAAATTGGTTACATGTGTGATATATAAAAAGATTTTTTACACAGTGAAAAAAACCTGATTTAGATCCACATTTATCTGCACCGCATGCAAAGTGAGTCAAATATTACCACACGAGTCTAACAGATAAAGAATAACAAACAGTCATACATGTAAATTTATGCTTAAATCCCTTTCAAAAGTACATTCACACAATTTCTTATCCCATTCATTATACTCAATTGTGCTTTAGAAAGCACGGCATAGTCATTTATTTTTTCTAATGACTTAAGCTTATCGCATTCGATTTTATGTTACTCTTTCTTTTTAAGTAACGCCACTAGTACTCTTATCTTTTCTTACTTCCAATAAATACTAGTAAGATTGCCTCTTTGACCTTGATAAAACGCTTTAAAATCAGTTTCAAAAACCTTTATCATCCACTTATGTTTACTAATGTATAAGTACTAATTTTTCTTTTTACTTTAGTAACACTTCAATACTAGTTAAAAACAATTGAATATTAGTAGTGTGAGATTTTAAAATGATCATGGTGTATTGTTGCCCTGCTAGGTTAAAACAAAATTTCAATAAACGTGGATTGTGGTTATGTTTGATAATAAAATGCGATGTTTTCGATGGTGAGGCTTTGTAAAGCATGCAGGTGTCATAACAGTATTTCACCGACGGTTCACGTCAAAACATGACTGAAGCAAAATAATTCCCGACTTCTCCATTGAAATTGCGGCGTTTCCCCCGCGACAGGGGTTGATTTTTTTGAGATGAAAAACAATGTGAAAGATGTCTTACTATCCCAGTTTTGTAATAATGCGAGGTCATTTGAATTTTTGATGCATGTTGTTTCTGGAGTAACTTCGACGTCAACAAAGTCTCACGCCTTGCTGGATGCACGTGTGTATTCTAGAAAATTGTAAATGAATTGTTGTTTAAAAAGATGTCAAAAGGATTTTTCCCAGAAGTTCGTTTTAAATTCTTAATCTGTATCTTAAGTTGCGCAATTTTGGTAAGAATATATAGTAGAATTTTATACTGTAGTGACGCCTACATTTTATAATAACTTAAGTAATTTAATTGTTAAGATATATAAATGCAAAAAAGCTGATAAATAAGCAGAGGGACTTCAATTACATGAAATATCATAGTCATGAAAATATGAGAAAGATAGAAAAAAAATTTAACTTACATATTGCAACGTACGCATTCACAATTCCTATGATTCAATGAATTCTAAATTATGCTGGCCTTTTTCCACTTTTATACTTACACTTCTTGTTTATTTTTGTAAAGCAACAATGAAACCGTAACAAAACCCATGATAAATGTTAATATTACTTAAATGAATATAGTAACGCACAACATCCTGTATACTATAATTTTAAGGGGAAAAAACAATCTAAATATTTAGTTGTCTAATATATCTAAACAATACAAATGAAATTGTTTGGTCTTTTTTTTCTGTTCATGAGTTTTACAGAACGAAAATGTTTAATGATATTCAAATTGCTTTGTCCAATTGGAGAGCATGTATTATGGAAGCTGTAAAACAATGGTTCATTTACATATAAACATAAGAATACCGACAGAGAATGCAGACAAGATATCGATCTTTAAAGCAGTGTTTCTACAAATAAATTCATTTACAAAACACCTTGACAGAAACATGAATATTTCAAAAGGTAGCGTACGATTTATCCTGATGTTTCATATTGCATACATGTATGTGTTGTTTTTATTTACTTTCTAGCATATATATAAAAGGGTCAATTCCGCAGTGTTTTTAAGCGAACAATTAAAACTTCTTGGTGAACTTTTATAACTCAGAAAGTATCTTATCTAGGCATGGAAAAGAGTTAATTCTGCAAGAGTGGTTATGTTACATTAAAAGATTAAAATTATTCAATTTTATAGTAAAGTGAAAATTGATACATTTCCTACATATTATCTGCGGTTTTAGTTTTGATAGATTTTGTTTATACCCATAACGAGATTACTGACATCATGGTTAGTATGGTGGAGAGCATGATAATAAATGAGACGAGAATCGGAAGCATAGCTTAGTTTCTACTACTATATAAAGCGTTATTTTCGCCCTGTGTATTTTTTCGCCCTTCTACTCTTGCAAACGGTTTTGACCCATCATAAATTCACCCAGACACAGTTGTATTCAAAGAGAGATGATATGAGAAATTTTATTTTGTTTGGTCTTAAATTCGCTTGCTGACAACGAGGGCGAGGGGTAAAAATAGATCTGAGGCGAAAATTTCCATAAACCTTTTTTTTTAATTGAGAGACACAAATAAATATCAACGCACACTTTTTA
>WFKH01008299.1:7044-20686 GCA_016163765.1 Magallana hongkongensis
TGAAAAGACACATTCTTTAGCATACCATTGGAGAAAATACTGTTTGGTCAGTTCGTTTCTTTTCAATATCACTGTATTCAATTTAAGACGTGAAAAACGTGCATATAAACTGTAAAAAAAAACTGTCTCTCGTTTTGTTATCAATGCTGGGTTTTCCCACGCTCATACGCAGTGGCGTTTTTGGTTGATCACATAGATGTTCATCAGACGTGTAGCAAAGTTTAGAGACAAATAACTATAGATAAAACATGTTTTAGGGGCCCAGAGTTAGTGAAACATCTAATAATAAGAAGCATGGTGTAAACATGTCAAAAATTTTACTCTAGATACGCCACATATACTTTAACATTGAAATATATAGTAAACATGTTTAAAAATCTTCTTCTCGAGAACTACAATGTTACAGTTCTTGAGATTACTTTGCAAGGATCCTCAAATAGTGAAAACTTTAAATTTGAAAAGCCATGACCCCCAGACCATTAATTGGGCCCCAGGAGGGGTTAAAAGTTTAACATAGAAGTATAAAGGGAGAATGTTTAAAAATCATCTTCTCGAGAACTACAATACTACAGATTGTAAGATTACTAATCCCTAAATTGCGAATATTCTAAATTCTGGAAACCGTAACCCCCAGACTAATAATGAGGCCCCATAAGGGGTTCAAAGTTTAACAAAGAAATATATAGGGAAAATGTTTAAAAATCTTCTTCTCGATAGTACATTGTACAGTTTGTGAGATTACTATGCAATGAACCTCAAATAGTGTAGATTCTAAATTGTTTAAGTCAACCATTAACAATACTGGGGTCTCAGAAGGGATTCCAAAACAGAACAAGCATATGCTACGAAACAGAACGTTACAAGGAACTGTTGTTCAGGTGAACGATGTGGCCCATGGGCCTCTTGTCTTATAGTGGACATCCCTAAAGAAAAACAAGAACGAGAAAATATAAAAATTCTTTTTCTTTTCTAGTGCAAAACATAAACCGGATTTAAAAAACTAACTGCTATGAAATAGATTTTACTGCAAGAATTTCAAATCTAGTATCTGGTTTCCAAATTGTGTGTGTCATTACCTAACTCATCCCGCGGTCGAGGATATCAGTTGCGGCTGGACTACCGAGCGGTCAGCGGCTAATATCTAATACACACGATTTGCATCTTACATGAGGGGTATGTTTAGCTGCAAACACAAAGAATTGTTTGAATTTTGATTTCATATAAAAGTTTATTCATCTTAAATTGATTGAAAATATAAAAGCATTATTATTCCCAATCTGAAACATCGTCAGACATATATCAATGGTGGGTATGTAAGTCTAAAAATATGGTTCCTATGTTATACATTTTAATCATTATATTGCAAGCATTTCAATTCTACATGTACCTAGGTTCTGAGCCGTGTGTGTCATAACGTAATTAAGCCCTTGCCCGTGGCCGAGGAGATCGGTCGCGGCTGGACTACCTTGCCGTCAGCGGTTATATAATACACAAGATTTGCGTCTTATATAAATGTTTTATTTAGCCGCAAATATTATACAATTATTGCTGTTTTTGAGGTCAATACCATGATTTAACTACCCGAAAAGTACAATATTCACCGAGCCGGAGGCGAGGCGAATATTGTACTTCAAGGGTAGCTAAATCATCGTATTGATCGAAAAAACCCCAGCAATTATTGTTTTATCATATGATTCAGCGATCAATTGATACAGACATATCAAATTGAGTGTTATCAATTGAAGATTTTAGTTTGAAGCCATAGCCGAACAATTTGAAGAACGGGATTTTTAATTGGACGATCTATTTTAGTCCAATGTAGAGAAAATCAAATATTTTATTGACCTCCTAGGTCACGTACAGGTGAATATAACGTATTTTTTCTAGATTGTTGGATATCAGCCAATCGGAGAGCTAGGAATTCAGCAATCATATAATAAAAAGAATTGTTTGAGTCTAAAATATTCTAAAAACTGTAGAAATAATGTTTGAAATCAACAACAAAACAGATTAAACCTTTTAAGTATGAAATCTGCTTTAGATTCATAATTCGAAACGATAGATATGTTGGTATAGCTGTCATTATAAAAGGTGTTCTTTGAGATCTTATCGATGTCATGAAATAGTTTTATTGTTTAAAAAAAAATTATTAAACTGCAAACATTTTAAACCCAACACGACCACAAATATTTATGTATACATTTTTATATTGCAAATGGCCGAGGAGATCCCGCGCGGGTGGACAAGAGATTCGCGGTAGTTTAATACACACGTCAGGCTTCGTGTGCTCCGACCCTTCCACACATATGCATCTTGTATTGATTAAATACAACGCCAACATTTTGACCGGTTCATGTAAAATCGACTAGTGCTTTAACTTAATATATTTTACCATGATTATTTCTGTCCATTACTGTTGAGACTTTAATGCATTTACACGACAGACTTCAACCCTTTTTAGACGATTTTCACACCCTGCTTGATCAACCTGTCTTCTGAATTAATATTTTGCTAACACAAATTAGTGTTTTAGTGTATAAAATATTATAAGTGTGATAAGTTGTACAAAAATGAGAGAGAGAGAGAGAGAGAGAGAGAGAGAGAGAGAGAGAGAGATCTCAATTTTGAATGTATTAATTTAACAGGATGCAAAAAAGTAGAATATTTTTTTAAATACTCCCCAAGCTTTTATTGTAAGGGAGTTTAAAACCAAAGTTCCCTGCTACAATTTTACATGTATGCAAGAGGTGCACGATAAACAAAAGGCCTCTCTGGTCGATGTCAGGAAATAAGGAAATTTAGTGAGCATTTTAGGCATATTCACGTGAATTTTTAAACAGATTGTTTAGATTCAGGTTGTTAAAGAGAAACGGTAACATGATCGCTTTTGTAGTTTTTCTATATGGTCATTCGATTCATTATAGAAGCAAAGTCATTGCAATTACAGTTTATATCTTTCATTTTTCATGGGAAGATATGTGAACTTTAAACAAATTTTGATTATTCGAAGAGTAAAAGATCTGATAAAAACAATTGTTTAGATTCGGGCAGTAGAATATTGATTAGCGGTCATCTGAATGAAAATGTATAAATCCGTAGTTTGCAGATATTTTCATTTGTGCGAACTTTACAAGTCGAACTTGTGCGTATGCGGTGCATGCAAACTCGAATGGTTAATATTTTTTTCACTAAATCATTTTGGTAAGTGTGTATGTTGTCTGATGAGCGCTCTTACCTCTTCCGCAAAATGAGCGTAGATCCGTAATAAATGTACAACACAGGATAAACTACATGCTTACAATTTTTGAAACTTTCACAACTTTTAACTAAACAAAATAACATAGTCTTGGAATCCCGTGATCCGTAAGGATAGGGCATAGTAAATACGACGTCTTTCTCGGTTCCAGAATTTTTCCCCGGGTGCTTCAGATGTGGGGAAGGGGGTCCGTGAGATAATGTTGTTTGCCAGTGGGTGTCAAAGGCCTACATGAATGATTAGTAATTTTACTAGGTCAATTTAATAAGTTTGTTTGAATTTTTTAGTTACCCACCTATCTGCTACCTGTAGATCCGCGCATGGACGTCAACCAGTACTAAACATCGCATAATATTTGAAAAGTAATTAAAATATGTCCAGGATCAGTGTACAAGCGACATTTAAACATATAAATATTGTGACCACATATTTTCGAAACAGATTATTAATGGCATTCGATACTTTCTTAATACAAAATTGCAGCCTTATACATTATATATTAGATAACAATGCAAAAATACGTTTGTCCGAGTTGTTTGTAACTAGGGTACTTATTGACAGAATTCTTGGCTATTCCTTTTTCTTATATGGCAATGGGTACTATTCATAATTTATGGTGACCGTCATAATATTTATTTATATACATGTCTAATTAGGGTCGACGTCCCACTCTGATGACGCCGTATAATGATCAATATGATATGTCCCCCTGTTGGTAGCTCTTTGTTTGTCCGAATTACTTTTCCTAAGTACATGTATAATTTCTCTGTATATTGAACTTACTTACATGTACTTCTGATTCTTCATTTACAGATTGCCTTTTGATAAAGAATGTGTGGTGACATTAAACCAAGTTACTAGGTAAAAGGATGAAGGTCAGGTGTCCAGACCATATATTCTCCAAGTTGGCCAAATATTGCTCCCACATTTATGTAAGTTACTTACATGTACTTCTAACATTCCATCTACAGCGTGCCTTAGGCGAAAGGGTGTCAAGTGATCTTGAACAAAGTTTCTAGATCAAAGAGCAGGGTCATATGAGATGTGTTTGAAAAATTCTTGCCTAACCCTAATCATATTTTTCTCCCGATGATCCTGTCTGGCTCATACATATAAATAAAGAGTCTGTGTAAGTAAAGGATGTACAGTGACCTTGAATCAAGATACTTTATAAATTATATGGTCATATCACAGACCACCGTGTAAAGTTTCAATAAACTCTTAGTAAAAAATTAAGACTAAAACAAAGTTTTAAAGTTAAGCGGCTGGGTCCTTTGAGAGGGACACCATTTAAATAATGTCAGGCATTATGCAGTATAACTTAGATTGATTTTGCTTTGAGGGCATCAATTACCTAAAGTATTTATGTAGAAAGTCAATGTCATATAGCATAAAATTGTATACACTGTAGTCTGAACCGTGTGTTCTCTCTCATGGCAAAAATTAGATTATGCTTCACACAAACAGTACGTGTAATTTATAAGTGTGCAGTGATCTTAAACTTAGTTTATAGCTTAAAGGTCAAGATCATAGCAGACATCAGTGAAACAGATGTTTATTCTATGCCGTCTCCTTCTTGTGTCAAATCCAGTTTTTGTCTCACCAAAAAAGTAAGAGGTGTGCTGTGACCTTGAACTATTTTTTATTTCAGTGAATAGTTACGCAAAGTACATTTCAATGTCTCATCCTTTTTTTAAAGCGGAGCTACTTGAAAATTTCAAGATCCAAATGATGTATAGTTGTGAAATACAAAGAACAGAATATAAATCAAAAATTTGATCTAAAATCTTTTGATCGGTCAATCTCTTTGGGGCGAAAAATTTATCATTATATATATGGCATTTGCTGTTAAGCAGTTGCTAATAAATTCGAACCTCATACATGTATTTTGCACACATTTTTAACCATTTATACGCTATCAAATGTATTTAAAAAAAGAAACCACGTGTTTTTACGTGACTGATTTATTACTGGATAGGAATTAATGTCCTCCTAAATAAGGAACTGATGCAGGCCATTCATTTACGCATTTATAAGCACTAGTATATAACTTCATGACTATTATCATAAAGACAATCTTTTTTTTTTCGATCACGAAGCTGCAATGGAAGACCTTCTCGCTGCTTTGCAACGAGTTCGGCTCTAGTTATATTATATACTTTGATGAGGAGCACAACTCGTAACCGAATAAAATTGTAAATAATATTGAAAATGCTTGCTTTGTACATATTGCACGCTTATAAATAGGGATACATGTATAACTATGCCTCTTTTTTTCTTGTTTATCTAAGGATGATACTGATGTCTGGTGTTTCCTGCAGCAATGGCAGTGCAGTGTCAGGGCGTCCATCGATGTCGAGGGAAGAACAAATGGAAATCATGGATCAGGATGAATAGGAAGAAAGAAATTTGCGAGTTTATTCGCTGTGCACCCCAGAAACATCTATCCAGATTAATGAACCTTACCCCGTTGTTGACCAAATGAGACACCATCGTTAAGCACATGCGGAACTCACTTCAAGGGAATTTATTAACAAATAGTTAAGGCGATTTAACGTATAATTCAAATACTTTAATATAAGGTTAAGTCAGGAAACTATAAGACCGAGCTTTGTTAGAAACTTAAGATTAATGATAAGAACTATAAAGAATTGTGCAATCTTAGGACCTGGAGAATTGGATTATTTATCAGAAATTGTATTAGGGCTAGTTATTGTTGCAACCATTAAGAATTACGTAGCAGAAATAATTATAGAATTTAGGGATCTTAATGAACCTTAGTAATACATAAAGAAATAATTAATCTAGTTACAGAAATGACTTTCGATAACGAATATATTTATCCCGAGTTATACCTACTATTCCTGGACAAGATCATGCAGAACCACCGACTAGCAAATGCATAAATAGAACCAAAAAGAACAGTCCTTCTAGAGTTAAAACGTTAATACATACGCCGATGTTTTTACTAGAAAAATTAAGTATCTCTGAAACGATGTGTCCTAGTTTTATTGCAAATTCAAATAGGTAATGGAAAATTGAGAAGAAATACGCTGAAATTTATCAGCTCTTTGCCAAAACTGGTCACGGAGAAACTGAATATTAAAGATTTGTTTTACTAAACGAGGTAGTACCCGAGTCGTTTAAAGTAGGAGCGAAATGGGTGACTTTGAATTTTAAACCATTTGACGAAGAAATGGTAGTTGTTGACGAAAATAATGAACCCTGGAGGTTTGGTTAATCAAGAGTATATCTTCAAATATTGAACATTTGCACTCTTTTCACATGTCAGATCCACAACCAATACACCATTCCTTTACATCATTCTTAAAATCAAGGAAAACATTTTCAGAAAAACCTTAACCCTAACTAAAACCGAAGAGTGAATAGTCAATGAAGCTAGACCTGCCGAAACAGGAAACAAATATTAACTCATAACAATTGCACTTTAATACGCTACGTCATGAGTCTGTCAAATGTGAAGTGTGTGACTCTAATGAATATGTAACCGTTCTCCATTTAGACTTTGCACCTAGGAAAGTCCATGAGGGGAAGCAGTCGGATGTGAATTCGTGTTGCACAGAAATATGTAACATGCGTCAGAACACTAGCAAATCATGCTCAAAAATTGTGTTAGTGGATGTGTTTCCAGAGGGAGAACATTATCGAGAGCAAAAAGTTTAGTGTCTGATAGACGACCAAAGTAACAGATCTTTGGCATCATCCTCATTTTTTGATGCCTTCAACACACATGGCCCAGAGATGGAATATGTATTGTCAACATGTACCTGGAGATCTGTAACGTCTTGACGAAGAGCATCAGGATTTGTAGTACGCTCACTAGATTGATCATGCACTCTCACACTACCAAGTCTTATTGAATGCAATGAGATACCAGACAACAGAAATGAAATACCCTCTAAGGCCGTCGCTCGAGGTTATCCACACTTAAAGGATATAGAGAAATGTATTCCTGAGACTGACGAGAGTGTTAACATTGAACTCTTGATAGGTCGCGATCTAATATCAGCACACCACGTACTGGATCAAAGAATAGGAGCAGATGGATTGCCTTTTGGTCAAAGACTACCCCTGGGTTGGGTGATAATTGGAAATGCTTGCCAAGGCAAGGCCCATCAACCTAAGATCATTGGTATTTTGAAGACATCCATATTACCCAATGGAAGAGCCTCACATTTGGTTTCCTGTGAAAGTGAGATCTTGGTGAAGGAGTGTCACTCAGATATCTTTGAGCGTTTACAGTGTGATGAGAAACCAGGCCTCTCAATAGAAGACAAGAAGTTTCTTCGCATCATGGATTCAAGTTTTCATAGATCTAGTGATGGGTTTTGGGAGGCACCGTTACACTTTCGGGACAGTAGACAACCTCTACCAGATAATCGATCCATGGCTTTGCGTAGAGCCAAATCATTTTATGCCAGCCTGCGCTCCAATGCCGTAAAGAAGAAGCAAGTGATTGACTTTGTAGAGAAGCTTCTTCAGAACAAACATGCTGAATTGGCTCCAGAACTCCCTATTAGTTTCGAGCGATGGTACTTACCACTGTTTGATGTATTCCATCCAAAAAAACCTGAGAGCATACGTGTGGTATTTGACTCATCCCCGAAATATCAAGATGTCATTAAATTCAGTGCTTCCTCAAGGTCCTGAACAGTTTGGTCGGCATTCTCCTTCGATTCCGTATGGAAAAGGTAGCCATTACCATAGATGTACAACACATGTTTTATAATTTTAAAGTGCCTGAAAATAACGTTCTTATTTGCGATTTATATGGCACCAGAATAACAACTTTCAAGAGCCCCTTGTTGATTATCAAATGACTAGGCACGTCTGTGGTAATACCACATCACCGGCAGTGGCGAACTAAGGGTTCAGAAAAGTGGTGCAAACTGCTGACAATGATGTAAAGAATCTCATTAGAGATAACATCTATGTTGGCGATGGGTTAGTCTCGTGCAAAACCGTCGAGAAGACCGTTGACCTAGTACTTCGCTCAAAGCAAGCCTTGCACGATAACGGCAACATACGGCTTCACAAGTTTGCGTCGAACAGCAGAAGAGTACTTAATGGGCTGGAGCAGGGAGACTTAGCAAAAGATTAAAACGCCTTGATTTAGGAACAGCTACTCCTCCCACCCAGAGAAGTCTAGGACTACTTTGGAATACAGACACAGATTGTTTCACATTCAGAGTCAACTCTGCTGAAAGATCCAACACTCGACGTCGACTTTTATCGGTTATCAACAATGTCTTCGACCCTATTGGCTTCTTACAACCTGTCATCGTCGAAGGGAAGTTTCTTCTTCGTGAAATGATGTCTGTGACCAGCAAAACTGATTGGGATGACCCCTTGCCAGAACCACAACAAATGGATTTCGTGGATAGACTCATTATGCTATCAAGACCGGAGACGTGGTACTCGTCAAAGATGAGACTCCTTGCAACAAATTGTGCGACGAACATTCGAAAGTCAGGATGGAACTGTTAGAAAAGTAGAAATAGCTGTTGTGAGGGATGGAAAATCAGTTTTGTGTGTAAGATCGATAGCAGATCTAGTGCTTCTGTTGGAAGTTAATGAGTGATCATTCTTTTTTATTGTAAAACTCGGTGAAGTACGCATTGTTAATTGATATATGTGCAATTTACCTTTTTTGTTGATTTTGGTGATTTTTGTAAAATCAGAGGGGGAGTGTGGTTTTCCCGATCCGGAAATTTACCCGTTCCGGGTTTTGATATTATGTGTTTTGTTTATATTTCCACCCAAGCAGAAGTACATGTGCCATTTATTATCAATTGTGTTTTAGGCCCCCAAAGGAGTAAGTAATTATCATTTTATTAAGAATTTCATTGTAAATTAAGTTAATAAGTACCTTAAACTGTTTTATACATAAAATATAGCTAAAATCACATGCCCCATTCTTTAAATATTCTGTTGCAAAATCATCGGTCTGCTCAGTTGAAACAAATACTTTTGTCAGTGTCAATTACTATACTGTGTTTTTGGCTATCAATGTAATGTGTCATTTGTTTTGTTGTAGTTTTTTACCCTCTTTACGAGGAAGAATGTTTCGTCTCAAAATAAAATCTTGAAAACATCACAAGTATAATTTGCGAATTAATCAGTGATTTACCAGATTCGGTTAAGGCTCAAACAATGAAGTATCAAAGAATCGATGAAAAAAACCGCCCACTAGACGTAAGATAAATAGAGTGTCGAAGAATTATAACCTTATAAGCGATAGTAGTTGGATATACTTGAACATTGCCGCTGTATCCCTCTTTCATAAAATTTATAAAGAAACACTTTCCGCTTGACTTTGGGGGAAACTCATTAAAAAATAGTAGAGATGTCAGAAACATTACGGAATGTAATAGGTTGGATGTATCAATTTGGAAAAAAAAAATTTTGAAAACACCCTTCTATTCGAAGTTTCAATTGTTAATTGCAGGATACAGTGAGTCTTGACAGTATTTCTCCTACAGAGCTGTAATACCAATTGTATGAAAATCTTTATCTTTCCTCTTTGGTACTTTAGATGAAGAAGACTTAAGTAGGGATAATGTTAGGCAACTTGCAAATGATCAACAGCAAATAAAACCTGTATTGGCCGAAAGTATTGCCTTTGTTAACGATAACCAAAAAAAACGTATTTGACAATCGCAGGACAATAAACGAAATGATTGCTAATCTTCAGGAATCAGTGACAGAACAATCGAGACTGGGAAGAGAATTGCATTACATGTAGAGATTTAACGAAGTTTACAAACGTTTTGACAGGACTTTAAGTAGTTTATCCGAAATTGTTTCAGTAACCACAAATCATTTACAACAACTTCGTTTACGTCTAAATATGCTTTCTTTAGGACATATTTCTCCAACTGATATTTCCCCGGGAAATCTCAGACAACTGTTATTAAAAGTTGTAAACCAATTACCCTCGTATCTTAAATTACTTTATGATACAACCACCCAACTTTGGTCTTATTATAGGATTTTACCGTGCACAACGTTAACGGGAGATGAAAACCTTATAATTGCAATGACCATTCCTCTGTTAGATACGAACTAACGATTTGAAGTGTTCAAGGCTCAAAATCTTCCAGTCCCAAATCTAAAGACGAATCAATCAACTCTGTTGGCTAGATATGGTGTCGATACCAAAGCGATCGCCATAGATGATGTTCGCAGTACATACACTACCTTTAAAATAGAAGCACGCTTATGACAAAGAAAACATGGACATTTCTGTTCAATAGACAAATCCTTTTACTACGTAAGTTCAAGTAATTTGTGCGTAATAAGGATCTTCCTTAATAACATCTCTGAAACAGAAAAGCAGTGTTCAATCACATTGAAAAATAATTTAGTTCATCCGAACGCGGTGAACTTGCGTGAAGGAAAATAGTTAATCACTTATTCGAGACCACTAGAAAGTAATGCAAAATGTGGACAAAATGCACAAAGTAGGAGAGTTGAGAGCCCGATTACGTTTGGGAAAGGGTTGCCATGGTTTCCACGATTCATTGCTATAACTCCAATTGTATAACAGAGAAAGTAAATTGAACATGACCGATTCCTTTGTGAACTTCATCGATGAAATAGACACGTGCACTCTTTAAGACCCTCTAACCGCAAGATACACAGTTATAAGACAAATCAAGTTTCCTGAAAAACTAAAAGATATTTGAGTCTTTCCTATGAATGCACTTATGGCCGAACAAATCTGCGACCCATGGAATTACCGTCTTGGGTGGGAAGTCTTTGCTTTTATGTGGTTTGGACGTTAGTAGTAGCAATAACGTAAGGACTTTGTATTAAGAAACGCAAAACTATTAAAAAGTGGGGAGGTATATGCTGTTGTGGTTGCTGGTCAGTTTTCGTAAACGGGGTAGCGACGGAGATGAAAAAAATTTCCTCAAAGGACGGTTCTTACTGTTGTGTAAATCCAGAGAAAGACCTTTGGTGAAACAATTGAACACAAACTCACAGTGAAAGACACTTCAATCCCGGAGAAACGCCGGTGAAGCGGAAAACTATAGGCCGGTAAGATGGTTCATAGCACAAGGACAATGTCTTCTGAATTAGCACGATAATTACTCGGAGAGACGAAAGACGTAGAATCTCCATTGACCACATACTACACACCAGACCCAGAGCTTGCACGCAAATACATGGAAGAAAAGGCCGCAATTTCTTCGCAACAGAGGAACGCAGGAGATATTCCGCGGGAAGTCGTCTCGCCATCCGTGCCAACCCTCTATCCACAAGTGCAGATGATGTACGAATAATCGGCCCGCAAAACAAAGAAGTTGTGTTTTCCTGGTGAAGAACTGTGAATTTTGTGAAAAGTGTTCAAGTTGAAATGTGTGTTTTATCTTGTGCTAAAAATAAATTTCGTATTTGTGATACACTTTGGAGAGCTTTAGAAAGAAACCGATAGGCTTCGAACGAATGAATAAGGTACACTGACTTTATCCCGTAAAGACTGAAGAGAGACTTAGAATACCTAAGGCATTCTTTGACTATATAACCACAATATGTATGTTAATATTCTAATATGCTTATAATCCTGGTCTTGCTTATAATCACTTTGATGATGGATTGCGATTTTG
This sequence comes from Magallana hongkongensis, assembly GCA_016163765.1. NCBI lineage: Eukaryota > Metazoa > Mollusca > Bivalvia > Ostreida > Ostreidae > Magallana > Magallana hongkongensis. Next base: position 18,934 of record WFKH01008299.1, read on the forward strand.
TATTAAACTTTGATTAATTCATCTTGGTCATTATTGTCAAACCTTAATCATTATTGTTTTCGTGATTGTAATGCCATATAACTCAACTATATGATTTATTGAGTATATATCATGGTCACAGATATTCTCTTTTACATGATTGATGTTTTGGTCAAATCATGTTTCAAGCTGGAAGTTGAAACAGGTCACTTGGAACTACGTCTTAACATAGATGTTCTGACTAGTGTTTCCCACGAAGTTCATCTGGCTTAGGGGAAACCCCTAAGGATGCTTTCCTAGGGGCGCCAGACATGATAAATTGGACTTTTGCTGGCACACCCAGATTATATTGCGCAGTGATTATAATTGTCCTGATTGATGTTTTGCATCCAGGTGCAGGATATTGGCACAGCAAAATACAAATTGAGAATCTATAAACAAGTTGTCATCAAGTATCATAGTTGGCGACACTGTGTCCGCGTCGATAGCTCTAGTACTGTATACTTAGTCATGTATTGCATGTTTTTAAATAATTTTTGTAACCTTTAAAGCCATGTACTCATGTACTTTCTATATATGACCTTTTAATATTGCACGTAAGCTATGTTTCATAACCATACAGGAGGCTCAGAACCCGCATCCCTAAACTCTAACTTCGGAATTTAAGCCCTAAATGTTCACTTATGATCATCATTGGTGAACAGAACCAATTCAAACTGTCGATCGTAGTAAAAGGGTATATAAACCCATGCAAAGTGATGTTAGATATTTAATTTAGATTTTTGAATTACATTATTAGCTTGAGATTTGTGCTGTTAGAACTGAGTTTGTAACTTTGTCCAACTATACGATCACGCTGTGAATAAAACCTGCTTGTGAAACTACTTTGGACTTAGTGATTTCCAAGTTTAGACTTCAAGGTTAATAAGAAGACGATATCGTTACAGATCATACGAAACTGTTTTCTGTGTAACATGTCTTACCTTTTAAACAGTATCCATTTACCATGATGTATCCATGGTTACAATGACAAATGCAATAAACATTGATACTGTCACACTGTGCATTATTTAGTCGGCAGTTTCTAGTATTCATAATTTTGTATCTCTCTGTAAGAGTAAAATATGTCAATTATCAATAAGCTATTGGCTTCATACATTAATTCTGTGAACATTTAAAACTGAAGTGTCACGAATCATATTATAAGACTGTGTGTGTGACTAACCTTTTTTCCATGATGAACACTCGATATGCATGGATACAGATGTCAAGTGTGACGGTTGACAAATAGTCTGCGTGGATGTTTGCTCAATTCCTATTGTGACGTGGACTTGATGTAAGTAGTATCCATACTGATTATTCAAATTAAAAATATGGACATTGCATTTACTAGGACAAGTCCCTGCTGTAAAATCAAAAGAAATGTCATTAAGTGAAAAATGTTCTACGTTGTAATCAAAATTGATTTTTTTTAAATAAAAAATATAGGGTAAAACATTTAAATGTGGAAAAAATATATAACTTCATATTTCTATATGCCAACCGTTAGCAGCAATAATATAGCTTGGCGTTTTTTGCTTATACTGACACTTGTTCTTTTCCTTTTTTTAAACATAAATAACGCGGTAGCTATGAAATCTTTTTCAAAACGCTCTTTTGGTGTTTTAGGGATAGTGATCCTTTTACACTGAAGTCAGCAGCTATTAGGAAATTAATTTTGAGATATTAGAGAATTGAAGCTCTCTCCTGAAAACATCGATAAAATCACAACACA
>WFKH01008300.1:7045-20692 GCA_016163765.1 Magallana hongkongensis
TGAAAAGACACATTCTTTAGCATACCATTGGAGAAAATACTGTTTGGTCAGTTCGTTTCTTTTCAATATCACTGTATTCAATTTAAGACGTGAAAAACGTGCATATAAACTGTAAAAAAAACTGTCTCTCGTTTTGTTATCAATGCTGGGTTTTCCCACGCTCATACGCAGTGGCGTTTTTGGTTGATCACATAGATGTTCATCAGACGTGTAGCAAAGTTTAGAGACAAATAACTATAGATAAAACATGTTTTAGGGGCCCAGAGTTAGTGAAACATCTAATAATAAGAAGCATGGTGTAAACATGTCAAAAATTTTACTCTAGATACGCCACATATACTTTAACATTGAAATATATAGTAAACATGTTTAAAAATCTTCTTCTCGAGAACTACAATGTTACAGTTCTTGAGATTACTTTGCAAGGATCCTCAAATAGTGAAAACTTTAAATTTGAAAAGCCATGACCCCCAGACCATTAATTGGGCCCCAGGAGGGGTTAAAAGTTTAACATAGAAGTATAAAGGGAGAATGTTTAAAAATCATCTTCTCGAGAACTACAATACTACAGATTGTAAGATTACTAATCCCTAAATTGCGAATATTCTAAATTCTGGAAACCGTAACCCCCAGACTAATAATGAGGCCCCATAAGGGGTTCAAAGTTTAACAAAGAAATATATAGGGAAAATGTTTAAAAATCTTCTTCTCGATAGTACATTGTACAGTTTGTGAGATTACTATGCAATGAACCTCAAATAGTGTAGATTCTAAATTGTTTAAGTCAACCATTAACAATACTGGGGTCTCAGAAGGGATTCCAAAACAGAACAAGCATATGCTACGAAACAGAACGTTACAAGGAACTGTTGTTCAGGTGAACGATGTGGCCCATGGGCCTCTTGTCTTATAGTGGACATCCCTAAAGAAAAACAAGAACGAGAAAATATAAAAATTCTTTTTCTTTTCTAGTGCAAAACATAAACCGGATTTAAAAAACTAACTGCTATGAAATAGATTTTACTGCAAGAATTTCAAATCTAGTATCTGGTTTCCAAATTGTGTGTGTCATTACCTAACTCATCCCGCGGTCGAGGATATCAGTTGCGGCTGGACTACCGAGCGGTCAGCGGCTAATATCTAATACACACGATTTGCATCTTACATGAGGGGTATGTTTAGCTGCAAACACAAAGAATTGTTTGAATTTTGATTTCATATAAAAGTTTATTCATCTTAAATTGATTGAAAATATAAAAGCATTATTATTCCCAATCTGAAACATCGTCAGACATATATCAATGGTGGGTATGTAAGTCTAAAAATATGGTTCCTATGTTATACATTTTAATCATTATATTGCAAGCATTTCAATTCTACATGTACCTAGGTTCTGAGCCGTGTGTGTCATAACGTAATTAAGCCCTTGCCCGTGGCCGAGGAGATCGGTCGCGGCTGCACTACCTTGCCGTCAGCGGTTATATAATACACAAGATTTGCGTCTTATATAAATGTTTTATTTAGCCGCAAATATTATACAATTATTGCTGTTTTTGAGGTCAATACCATGATTTAACTACCCGAAAAGTACAATATTCACCGAGCCGGAGGCGAGGCGAATATTGTACTTCAAGGGTAGCTAAATCATCGTATTGATCGAAAAAACCCCAGCAATTATTGTTTTATCATATGATTCAGCGACCAATTGATACAGACATATCAAATTGAGTGTTATCAATTGAAGATTTTAGTTTGAAGCCATAGCCGAACAATTTGAAGAACGGGATTTTTAATTGGACGATCTATTTTAGTCCAATGTAGAGAAAATCAAATATTATATTGACCTCCTAGGTCACGTACAGGTGAATATAACGTATTTTTTCTAGATTGTTGGATATCAGCCAATCGGAGAGCTAGGAATTCAGCAATCATATAATAAAAAGAATTGTTTGAGTCTAAAATATTCTAAAAACTGTAGAAATAATGTTTGAAATCAACAACAAAACAGATTAAACCTTTTAAGTATGAAATCTGCTTTAGATTCATAATTCGAAACGATAGATATGTTGGTATAGCTGTCATTATAAAAGGTGTTCTTTGAGATCTTATCGATGTCATGAAATAGTTTTATTGTTTAAAAAAAAATTATTAAACTGCAAACATTTTAAACCCAACACGACCACAAATATTTATGTATACATTTTTATATTGCAAATGGCCGAGGAGATCCCGCGCGGGTGGACAAGAGATTCGCGGTAGTTTAATACACACGTCAGGCTTCGTGTGCTCCGACCCTTCCACACATATGCATCTTGTATTGATTAAATACAACGCCAACATTTTGACCGGTTCATGTAAAATCGACTAGTGCTTTAACTTAATATATTTTACCATGATTATTTCTGTCCATTACTGTTGAGACTTTAATGCATTTACACGACAGACTTCAACCCTTTTTAGACGATTTTCACACCCTGCTTGATCAACCTGTCTTCTGAATTAATATTTTGCTAACACAAATTAGTGTTTTAGTGTATAAAATATTATAAGTGTGATAAGTTGTACAAAAATGAGAGAGAGAGAGAGAGAGAGAGAGAGAGAGAGAGAGAGAGAGATCTCAATTTTGAATGTATTAATTTAACAGGATGCAAAAAAGTAGAATATTTTTTTAAATACTCCCCAAGCTTTTATTGTAAGGGAGTTTAAAACCAAAGTTCCCTGCTACAATTTTACATGTATGCAAGAGGTGCACGATAAACAAAAGGCCTCTCTGGTCGATGTCAGGAAATAAGGAAATTTAGTGAGCATTTTAGGCATATTCACGTGAATTTTTAAACAGATTGTTTAGATTCAGGTTGTTAAAGAGAAACGGTAACATGATCGCTTTTGTAGTTTTTCTATATGGTCATTCGATTCATTATAGAAGCAAAGTCATTGCAATTACAGTTTATATCTTTCATTTTTCATGGGAAGATATGTGAACTTTAAACAAATTTTGATTATTCGAAGAGTAAAAGATCTGATAAAAACAATTGTTTAGATTCGGGCAGTAGAATATCGATTAGCGGTCATCTGAATGAAAATGTATAAATCCGTAGTTTGCAGATATTTTCATTTGTGCGAACTTTACAAGTCGAACTTGTGCGTATGCGGTGCATGCAAACTCGAATGGTTAATATTTTTTTCACTAAATCATTTTGGTAAGTGTGTATGTTGTCTGATGAGCGCTCTTACCTCTTCCGCAAAATGAGCGTAGATCCGTAATAAATGTACAACACAGGATAAACTACATGCTTACAATTTTTGAAACTTTCACAACTTTTAACTAAACAAAATAACATAGTCTTGGAATCCCGTGATCCGTAAGGATAGGGCATAGTAAATACGACGTCTTTCTCGGTTCCAGAATTTTTCCCCGGGTGCTTCAGATGTGGGGAAGGGGGTCCGTGAGATAATGTTGTTTGCCAGTGGGTGTCAAAGGCCTACATGAATGATTAGTAATTTTACTAGGTCAATTTAATAAGTTTGTTTGAATTTTTTAGTTACCCACCTATCTGCTACCTGTAGATCCGCGCATGGACGTCAACCAGTACTAAACATCGCATAATATTTGAAAAGTAATTAAAATATGTCCAGGATCAGTGTACAAGCGACATTTAAACATATAAATATTGTGACCACATATTTTCGAAACAGATTATTAATGGCATTCGATACTTTCTTAATACAAAATTGCAGCCTTATACATTATATATTAGATAACAATGCAAAAATACGTTTGTCCGAGTTGTTTGTAACTAGGGTACTTATTGACAGAATTCTTGGCTATTCCTTTTTCTTATATGGCAATGGGTACTATTCATAATTTATGGTGACCGTCATAATATTTATTTATATACATGTCTAATTAGGGTCGACGTCCCACTCTGATGACGCCGTATAATGATCAATATGATATGTCCCCCTGTTGGTAGCTCTTTGTTTGTCCGAATTACTTTTCCTAAGTACATGTATAATTTCTCTGTATATTGAACTTACTTACATGTACTTCTGATTCTTCATTTACAGATTGCCTTTTGATAAAGAATGTGTGGTGACATTAAACCAAGTTACTAGGTAAAAGGATGAAGGTCAGGTGTCCAGACCATATATTCTCCAAGTTGGCCAAATATTGCTCCCACATTTATGTAAGTTACTTACATGTACTTCTAACATTCCATCTACAGCGTGCCTTAGGCGAAAGGGTGTCAAGTGATCTTGAACAAAGTTTCTAGATCAAAGAGCAGGGTCATATGAGATGTGTTTGAAAAATTCTTGCCTAACCCTAATCATATTTTTCTCCCGATGATCCTGTCTGGCTCATACATATAAATAAAGAGTCTGTGTAAGTAAAGGATGTACAGTGACCTTGAATCAAGATACTTTATAAATTATATGGTCATATCACAGACCACCGTGTAAAGTTTCAATAAACTCTTAGTAAAAAATTAAGACTAAAACAAAGTTTTAAAGTTAAGCGGCTGGGTCCTTTGAGAGGGACACCATTTAAATAATGTCAGGCATTATGCAGTATAACTTAGATTGATTTTGCTTTGAGGGCATCAATTACCTAAAGTATTTATGTAGAAAGTCAATGTCATATAGCATAAAACTGTATACACTGTAGTCTGAACCGTGTGTTTTCTCTCATGGCAAAAATTAGATTATGCTTCACACAAACAGTACGTGTAATTTATAAGTGTGCAGTGATCTTAAACTTAGTTTATAGCTTAAAGGTCAAGATCATAGCAGACATCAGTGAAACAGATGTTTATTCTATGCCGTCTCCTTCTTGTGTCAAATCCAGTTTTTGTCTCACCAAAAAAGTAAGAGGTGTGCTGTGACCTTGAACTATTTTTTATTTCAGTGAATAGTTACGCAAAGTACATTTCAATGTCTCATCCTTTTTTTAAAGCGGAGCTACTTGAAAATTTCAAGATCCAAATGATGTATAGTTGTGAAATACAAAGAACAGAATATAAATCAAAAATTTGATCTAAAATCTTTTGATCGGTCAATCTCTTTGGGGCGAAAAATTTATCATTATATATATGGCATTTGCTGTTAAGCAGTTGCTAATAAATTCGATCCTCATACATGTATTTTGCACACATTTTTAACCATTTATACGCTATCAAATGTATTAAAAAAAAGAAACCACGTGTTTTTACGTGACTGATTTATTACTGGATAGGAATTAATGTCCTCCTAAATAAGGGACTGATGCAGGCCATTCATTTACGCATTTATAAGCACTAGTATATAACTTCATGACTATTATCATAAAGACAATCTTTTTTTTTTTTCGATCACGAAGCTGCAATGGAAGACCTTCTCGCTGCTTTGCAACGAGTTCGGCTCTAGTTATATTATATACTTTGATGAGGAGCACAACTCGTAACCGAATAAAATTGTAAATAATATTGAAAATGCTTGCTTTGTACATATTGCACGCTTATAAATAGGGATACATGTATAACTATGCCTCTTTTTTTCTTGTTTATCTATGGATGATACTGATGTCTGGTGTTTCCTGCAGCAATGGCAGTGCAGTGTCAGGGCGTCCATCGATGTCGAGGGAAGAACAAATGGAAATCATGGATCAGGATGAATAGGAAGAAAGAAATTTGCGAGTTTATTCGCTGTGCACCCCAGAAACATCTATCCAGATTAATGAACCTTACCCCGTTGTTGACCAAATGAGACACCATCGTTAAGCACATGCGGAACTCACTTCAAGGGAATTTATTAACAAAGAGTTAAGGCGATTTAACGTATAATTCAAATACTTTAATATAAGGTTAAGTCAGGAAACTATAAGACCGAGCTTTGTTAGAAACTTAAAATTAATGATAAGAACTATAAAGAATTGTGCAATCTTAGGACCTGGAGAATTGGATTATTTATCAGAAATTGTATTAGGGCTAGTTATTGTTGCAACCATTAAGAATTACGTAGCAGAAATAATTATAGAATTTAGGGATCTTAATGAACCTTAGTAATACATAAAGAAATAATTAATCTAGTTACAGAAATGACTTTCGATAACGAATATATTTATCCCGAGTTATACCTACTATTCCTGGACAAGATCATGCAGAACCACCGACTAGCAAATGCATAAATAGAACCAAAAAGAACAGTCCTTCTAGAGTTAAAACGTTAATACATACGCCGATGTTTTTACTAGAAAAATTAAGTATCTCTGAAACGATGTGTCCTAGTTTTATTGCAAATTCAAATAGGTAATGGAAAATTGAGAAGAAATACGCTGAAATTTATCAGCTCTTTGCCAAAACTGGTCACGGAGAAACTGAATATTAAAGATTTGTTTTACTAAACGAGGTAGTACCCGTGTCGTTTAAAGTAGGAGCGAAATGGGTGACTTTGAATTTTAAACCATTTGACGAAGAAATGGTAGTTGTTGACGAAAATAATGAACCCTGGAGGTTTGGTTAATCAAGAGTATATCTTCAAATATTGAACATTTGCACTCTTTTCACATGTCAGATCCACAACCAATACACCATTCCTTTACATCATTCTTAAAATCAAGGAAAACATTTTCAGAAAAACCTTAACCCTAACTAAAACCGAAGAGTGAATAGTCAATGAAGCTAGACCTGCCGAAACAGGAAACAAATATTAACTCATAACAATTGCACTTTAATACGCTACGTCATGAGTCTGTCAAATGTGAAGTGTGTGACTCTAATGAATATGTAACCGTTCTCCATTTAGACTTTGCACCTAGGAAAGTCCATGAGGGGAAGCAGTCGGATGTGAATTCGTGTTGCACAGAAATATGTAACATGCGTCAGAACACTAGCAAATCATGCTCAAAAATTGTGTTAGTGGATGTGTTTCCAGAGGGAGAACATTATCGAGAGCAAAAAGTTTAGTGTCTGATAGACGACCAAAGTAACAGATCTTTGGCATCATCCTCATTTTTTGATGCCTTCAACACACATGGCCCAGAGATGGAATATGTATTGTCAACATGTACCTGGAGATCTGTAACGTCTTGACGAAGAGCATCAGGATTTGTAGTACGCTCACTAGATTGATCATGCACTCTCACACTACCAAGTCTTATTGAATGCAATGAGATACCAGACAACAGAAATGAAATACCCTCTAAGGCCGTCGCTCGAGGTTATCCACACTTAAAGGATATAGAGAAATGTATTCCTGAGACTGACGAGAGTGTTAACATTGAACTCTTGATAGGTCGCGATCTAATATCAGCACACCACGTACTGGATCAAAGAATAGGAGCAGATGGATTGCCTTTTGGTCAAAGACTACCCCTGGGTTGGGTGATAATTGGAAATGCTTGCCAAGGCAAGGCCCATCAACCTAAGATCATTGGTATTTTGAAGACATCCATATTACCCAATGGAAGAGCCTCACATTTGGTTTCCTGTGAAAGTGAGATCTTGGTGAAGGAGTGTCACTCAGATATCTTTGAGCGTTTACAGTGTGATGAGAAACCAGGCCTCTCAATAGAAGACAAGAAGTTTCTTCGCATCATGGATTCAAGTTTCCATAGATCTAGTGATGGGTTTTGGGAGGCACCGTTACACTTTCGGGACAGTAGACAACCTCTACCAGATAATCGATCCATGGCTTTGCGTAGAGCCAAATCATTTTATGCCAGCCTGCGCTCCAATGCCGTAAAGAAGAAGCAAGTGATTGACTTTGTAGAGAAGCTTCTTCAGAACAAACATGCTGAATTGGCTCCAGAACTCCCTATTAGTTTCGAGCGATGGTACTTACCACTGTTTGATGTATTCCATCCAAAAAAACCTGAGAGCATACGTGTGGTATTTGACTCATCCCCGAAATATCAAGATGTCATTAAATTCAGTGCTTCCTCAAGGTCCTGAACAGTTTGGTCGGCATTCTCCTTCGATTCCGTATGGAAAAGGTAGCCATTACCATAGATGTACAACACATGTTTTATAATTTTAAAGTGCCTGAAAATAACGTTCTTATTTGCGATTTATATGGCAACAGAATAACAACTTTCAAGAGCCCCTTGTTGATTATCAAATGACTAGGCACGTCTGTGGTAATACCACATCACCGGCAGTGGCGAACTAAGGGTTCAGAAAAGTGGTGCAAACTGCTGACAATGATGTAAAGAATCTCATTAGAGATAACATCTATGTTGGCGATGGGTTAGTCTCGTGCAAAACCGTCGAGAAGACCGTTGACCTAGTACTTCGCTCAAAGCAAGCCTTGCACGATAACGGCAACATACGGCTTCACAAGTTTGCGTCGAACAGCAGAAGAGTACTTAATGGGCTGGAGCAGGGAGACTTAGCAAAAGATTAAAACGCCTTGATTTAGGAACAGCTACTCCTCCCACCCAGAGAAGTCTAGGACTACTTTGGAATACAGACACAGATTGTTTCACATTCAGAGTCAACTCTGCTGAAAGATCCAACACTCGACGTCGACTTTTATCGGTTATCAACAATGTCTTCGACCCTATTGGCTTCTTACAACCTGTCATCGTCGAAGGGAAGTTTCTTCTTCGTGAAATGATGTCTGTGACCAGCAAAACTGATTGGGATGACCCCTTGCCAGAACCACTCTACAACAAATGGATTTCGTGGATAGACTCATTATGCTATCAAGACCGAAGACGTGGTACTCGTCAAAGATGAGACTCCTTGCAACAAATTGTGCGACGAACATTCGAAAGTCAGGATGGAACTGTTAGAAAAGTAGAAATAGCTGTTGTGAGGGATGGAAAATCAGTTTTGTGTGTAAGATCGATAGCAGATCTAGTGCTTCTGTTGGAAGTTAATGAGTGATCATTCTTTTTTATTGTAAAACTCGGTGAAGTACGCATTGTTAATTGATATATGTGCAATTTACCTTTTTTGTTGATTTTGGTGATTTTTGTAAAATCAGAGGGGGAGTGTGGTTTTCCCGATCCGGAAATTTACCCGTTCCGGGTTTTGATATTATGTGTTTTGTTTATATTTCCACCCAAGCAGAAGTACATGTGCCATTTATTATCAATTGTGTTTTAGGCCCCCAAAGGAGTAAGTAATTATCATTTTATTAAGAATTTCATTGTAAATTAAGTTAATAAGTACCTTAAACTGTTTTATACATAAAATATAGCTAAAATCACATGCCCCATTCTTTAAATATTCTGTTGCAAAATCATCGGTCTGCTAAGTTGAAACAAATACTTTTGTCAGTGTCAATTACTATACTGTGTTTTTGGCTATCAATGTAATGTGTCATTTGTTTTGTTGTAGTTTTTTACCCTCTTTACGAGGAAGAATGTTTCGTCTCAAAATAAAATCTTGAAAACATCACAAGTATAATTTGCGAATTAATCAGTGATTTACCAGATTCGGTTAAGGCTCAAACAATGAAGTATCAAAGAATCGATGAAAAAAACCGCCCACTAGACGTAAGATAAATAGAGTGTCGAAGAATTATAACCTTATAAGCGATAGTAGTTGGATATACTTGAACATTGCCGCTGTATCCCTCTTTCATAAAATTTATAAAGAAACACTTTCCGCCTGACTTTGGGGGAAACTCATTAAAAAATAGTAGAGATGTCAGAAACATTACGGAATGTAATAGGTTGGATGTATCAATTTGGAAAAAAAAATTTTGAAAACACCCTTCTATTCGAAGTTTCAATTGTTAATTGCAGGATACAGTGAGTCTTGACAGTATTTCTCCTACAGAGCTGTAATACCAATTGTATGAAAATCTTTATCTTTCCTCTTTGGTACTTTAGATGAAGAAGACTTAAGTAGGGATAATGTTAGGCAACTTGCAAATGATCAACAGCAAATAAAACCTGTATTGGCCGAAAGTATTGCCTTTGTTAACGATAACCAAAAAAAACGTATTTGACAATCGCAGGACAATAAACGAAATTATTGCTAATCTTCAGGAATCAGTGACAGAACAATCGAGACTGGGAAGAGAATTGCATTACATGTAGAGATTTAACGAAGTTTACAAACGTTTTGACAGGACTTTAAGTAGTTTATCCGAAATTGTTTCAGTAACCACAAATCATTTACAACAACTTCGTTTACGTCTAAATATGCTTTCTTTAGGACATATTTCTCCAACTGATATTTCCCCGGGAAATCTCAGACAACTGTTATTAAAAGTTGTAAACCAATTACCCTCGTATCTTAAATTACTTTATGATACAACCACCCAACTTTGGTCTTATTATAGGATTTTACCGTGCACAACGTTAACGGGAGATGAAAACCTTATAATTGCAATGACCATTCCTCTGTTAGATACGAACTAACGATTTGAAGTGTTCAAGGCTCAAAATCTTCCAGTCCCAAATCTAAAGACGAATCAATCAACTCTGTTGGCTAGATATGGTGTCGATACCAAAGCGATCGCCATAGATGATGTTCGCAGTACATACACTACCTTTAAAATAGAAGCACGCTTATGACAAAGAAAACATGGACATTTCTGTTCAATAGACAAATCCTTTTACTACGTAAGTTCAAGTAATTTGTGCGTAATAAGGATCTTCCTTAATAACATCTCTGAAACAGAAAAGCAGTGTTCAATCACATTGAAAAATAATTTAGTTCATCCGAACGCGGTGAACTTGCGTGAAGGAAAATAGTTAATCACTTATTCGAGACCACTAGAAAGTAATGCAAAATGTGGACAAAATGCACAAAGTAGGAGAGTTGAGAGCCCGATTACGTTTGGGAAAGGGTTGCCATGGTTTCCACGATTCATTGCTATAACTCCAATTGTATAACAGAGAAAGTAAATTGAACATGACCGATTCCTTTGTGAACTTCATCGATGAAATAGACACGTGCACTCTTTAAGACCCTCTAACCGCAAGATACACAGTTATAAGACAAATCAAGTTTCCTGAAAAACTAAAAGATATTTGAGTCTTTCCTATGAATGCACTTATGGCTGAACAAATCTGCGACCCATGGAATTACCGTCTTGGGTGGGAAGTCTTTGCTTTTATGTGGTTTGGACGTTAGTAGTAGCAATAACGTTAGGACTTTGTATTAAGAAACGCAAAACTATTAAAAAGTGGGGAGGTATATGCTGTTGTGGTTGCTGGTCAGTTTTCGTAAACGGGGTAGCGACGGAGATGAAAAAAATTTCCTCAAAGGACGGTTCTTACTGTTGTGTAAATCCAGAGAAAGACCTTTGGTGAAACAATTGAACACAAACTCACAGTGAAAGACACTTCAATCCCGGAGAAACGCCGGTGAAGCGGAAAACTATAGGCCGGTAAGATGGTTCATAGCACAAGGACAATGTCTTCTGAATTAGCACGATAATTACTCGGAGAGACGAAAGACGTAGAATCTCCATTGACCACATACTACACACCAGACCCAGAGCTTGCACGCAAATACATGGAAGAAAAGGCCGCAATTTCTTCGCAACAGAGGAACGCAGGAGATATTCCGCGGGAAGTCGTCTCGCCATCCGTGCCAACCCTCTATCCACAAGTGCAGATGATGTACGAATAATCGGCCCGCAAAACAAAGAAGTTGTGTTTTCCTGGTGAAGAACTGTGAATTTTGTGAAAAGTGTTCAAGTTGAAATGTGTGTTTTATCTTGTGCTTAAAATAAATTTCGTATTTGTGATACACTTTGGAGAGCTTTAGAAAGAAACCGATAGGCTTCGAACGAATGAATAAGGTACACTGACTTTATCCCGTAAAGACTGAAGAGAGACTTAGAATACCTAAGGCATTCTTTGACTATATAACCACAATATGTATGTTAATATTCTAATATGCTTATAATCCTGGTCTTGCTTATAATCACTTTGATGATGGATTGCGATTTTGTATTAAACTTTGATTAATTCATCTTGGTCATTATTGTCAAACCTTAATCATTATTGTTTTCGTGATTGTAATGCCATATAACTCAACTTTATGATTTATTGAGTATATATCATGGTCACAGATATTCTCTTTTACATGATTGATGTTTTGGTCAAATCATGTTTCAAGCTGGAAGTTGAAACAGGTCACTTGGAACTACGTCTTAACATAGATGTTCTGACTAGTGTTTCCCACGAAGTTCATCTGGCTTAGGGGAAACCCCTAAGGATGCTTTCCTAGGGGCGCCAGACTTGATAAATTGGACTTTTGCTGGCACACCCAGATTATATTGCGCAGTGATTATAATTGTCCTGATTGATGTTTTGCATCCAGGTGCAGGATATTGGCACAGCAAAATACAAATTGAGAATCTATAAACAAGTTGTCATCAAGTATCATAGTTGGCGACACTGTGTCCGCGTCGATAGCTCTAGTACTGTATACTTAGTCATGTATTGCATGTTTTTAAATAATTTTTGTAACCTTTAAAGCCATGTACTCATGTACTTTCTATATATGACCTTTTAATATTGCACGTAAGCTATGTTTCATAACCATACAGGAGGCTCAGAACCCGCATCCCTAAACTCTAACTTCGGAATTTAAGCCCTAAATGTTCACTTATGATCATCATTGGTGAACAGAACCAATTCAAACTGTCGATCGTAGTAAAAGGGTATATAAACCCATGCAAAGTGATGTTAGATATTTAATTTAGATTTTTGAATTACATTATTAGCTTGAGATTTGTGCTGTTAGAACTGAGTTTGTAACTTTGTCCAACTATACGATCACGCTGTGAATAAAACCTGCTTGTGAAACTACTTTGGACTTAGTGATTTCCAAGTTTAGACTTCAAGGTTAATAAGAAGACGATATCGTTACAGATCATACGAAACTGTTTTCTGTGTAACATGTCTTACCTTTTAAACAGTATCCATTTACCATGATGTATCCATGGTTACAATGACAAATGCAATAAACATTGATACTGTCACACTGTGCATTATTAAGTCGGCAGTTTCTAGTATTCATAATTTTGTATCTCTCTGTAAGAGTAAAATATGTCAATTATCAATAAGCTATTGGCTTCATACATTAATTCTGTGAACATTTAAAACTGAAGTGTCACGAATCATATTATAAGACTGTGTGTGTGACTAACCTTTTTTCCATGATGAACACTCGATATGCATGGATACAGATGTCAAGTGTGACGGTTGACAAATAGTCTGCGTGGATGTTTGCTCAATTCCTATTGTGACGTGGACTTGATGTAAGTAGTATCCATACTGATTATTCAAATTAAAAATATGGACATTGCATTTACTAGGACAAGTCCCTGCTGTAAAATCAAAAGAAATGTCATTAAGTGAAAAATGTTCTACGTTGTAATCAAAATTGATTTTTTTTAAATAAAAAATATAGGGTAAAACATTTAAATGTGGAAAAAATATATAACTTCATATTTCTATATGCCAACCGTTAGCAGCAATAATATAGCTTGGCGTTTTTTGCTTATACTGACACTTGTTCTTTTCCTTTTTTTAAACATAAATAACGCGGTAGCTATGAAATCTTTTTCAAAACGCTCTTTTGGTGTTTTAGAGATAGTGATCCTTTTACACTGAAGTCAGCAGCTATTAGGAAATTAATTTTGAGATATTAGAGAATTGAAGCTCTCTCCTGAAAACATCGATAAAATCACAACACA
>WFKH01008303.1:0-10367 GCA_016163765.1 Magallana hongkongensis
GTCAATGCCAAAGCCCTTTTCAGTGTCATTGTTTCTTTGCAATTTCCCTTTCACTGTTATAAACCGAAGTTTGTAATAAATTGAAATTGAAATTGAAATTTGTGAAATAAATTTTTAATGTCAATTTGATTACAACAGATATCGATTTTAAATTCATGCAGAATCATTTGTAAAGTATTCTGTTTCTTGTGTTCAATTCTCAATTCGAAGTTTTGGGATTGGTGATGTTTATATGGTTTTAAAATCGAGCATTGTATTTTTTTTTAAATACATTCTTTTTAAGCCTTTTGTAACAATAAAGAATTGATTGTGAAAAATATCCAAATGGGATGACGCATGCAATCGATCGCGGATCTAAGGGATGGGGAAGTCAAACTTATTAAGGTCACTTATTAAATTTAGAATACCTATAACCCGCCCCCCCCCCCCCCCCCCCCCCCCCCCCCCCCCCCGGATAATTTTTTCTGAATTCACGCATGTGATGAGATGTGCCTATTTCAGACCAATGGTTAATAATTAATTTCTCATTATGATAGAGACCATGATGAATAATTTTCACTTCCCCAGTAAATTTACCGGTGTCAGTTCCTGTTTACAATTTGTACGAGGTTTTTTTTTCATTTAGATTGATATCATTCCTATTCAGGGATGGTTTAACAATGTACTTTTGTACATTGAATTGTAATTAAAAGAAATATATATATTTTCTTTTTTTATTTGAAAAATAAACAGACTGAAATAATGATGATAGGCAATGACAAGTGATCAGAAAAGCGAACTCAAGCTGGTTATTCGTACAAGGTTATACGATAAAAAAAAACTAATTACCAAGCAGGCAATGTAATTCCCCCCCCCCCCCCATCACCACCACCCTAAGGAAAAAAGAATGGACCTAAAACAAGTAAACATAGAATCTGTGATAAGATTTAGTCAATATTCTACGGGGTCATTTTTCTACAACCCACACGGAGAAAAAGGACCCTAAGGCCATAATTTCTACGATGTAATCCAAGTATTCTACAACTGAGTGGGTCATTTTTCTACGTAGAAAAATGACCCTCGGTCAATATTCTACGGGGGTCACTTTTCGTCGTTACACCAGTATGCATACATACAAAAGACATAAATTTTCGTTATTTGTCATACCGTACATGGATTCACACACGTATAGTCGTTCAAATCAACACTGCACTATAATTGGTTGAATGACTAAATGTGAAAAAAAAGCAATTTCTAAGATCAAATAAATTACTATTGCCATGTTAAAACTCCGTCAATATCTACACAACATAAATATATAGTAAACGTGAAAACTAAAAATAAAATCCTATAAATTTGCCAAAATGACCAAAAGAAACCTTTTTATCCACCAAAAAAGTGGTGTTGCTATAATCATTTATATGGATTTATAGTGATATTCTATCGTTGAAATTACATTCTGCCAATTCAAACAATGCGCCCTTTAAATAATCTTAAAAATCATATGTCAATCTTAAGTATATGTTGGGCAAAGTAAATAGGTGACACAGGATGAATCTCTGCCATTCAGTCAACTGAATGTTAACTGAAATGTCTGGAAAGGTGACTGAATGGCACAAATATACCATTCAGTCACTTTCCAGTAACCTTTCAGTCACCTTTCAATTAACTGAATGGCAGAGATACATCCTGTGTGATAACGCATGGCCACCGAGTCTGTTATAAACATTCTTACAGTGATAAAAGTGATCTTTATGACCTCAGGCAAAAACTACAGTGAACCATGTGTACACATTGTGATGAATTATTTTCTAGATTTTGGAAATTTAGAAAAAAATTAAATCCTTTTAAAAACTTCTCAAAAAAGCCGATTAATATCATTTGATATCAATTGTCAAACACATTCCTTGTTCACACTGAAAATCAATTAATAGATATCCATTTGAACATGTGCACCTAGAACTCTAAAGTCCAATGGTCAGTCTCTTAGAGACGCTTCACGCCAAAGTTTAATGATCGACTACGTCCAATGGTTTGCATTTATATGCTCATGGTTTGGTACGCCAAAGTCCGATGGTGCTAGAAACTTAACGTTTATGACGTCACGTTATGTCGACGTCATTGATACAAGTGTTGTTTGCATTTTAACAAAAACAAATGCAGCACAAGCAGTCTTGACAATAGTTACGTCTTCAAAAATATTAAGTAGAGCATATTGTGTAAATATATCTGTTCTATATGCACACAAATGCTGCAACTTGGTCAATACCTTTGTTTAAACAGTTGAAACAGAACTCTTATGAAGTCTATTTTTTCCTTCTTTTCATTCATTTACGCTTGTAGTCAGTTTGTTCTATAATACAATTGTATGAACCATTGCTTTAGGTAAACGTTAAAGACATTCTACGAGTCAATTTACAACCATTGGTGTTTGGCCGGAAAAACCATCGCTCTTCGGCGCATTCTAGTAGACCATCGGATTTTAGCATGTCACACCATCGGACTTTGACGACTGCATGCGAACCATCAGTTTTTGGCGTGACTATCGGACTTTGATGTCCCATCACACTTTAGAGTCCTACTATATGTAAAGGCCCTTTACAATTGGTGCACGAGCAGAAGCGATAAAATATTAAATATTAATAATATCAAATATTTACATTTGCAAATAAGCTTCCTTATATGAACCTATAGAATAGCGAAAACGATCAACTTGCATTTGCAAATAAGCTTCCTTATATGAACCTAAAGAATAGCGAAAACGTTCAATTCTGTATGAACGTTTTCGTGACGTCATAATGATCATAGTACCCGCTTATTTCTTGTCGCTTGGATTATTGTAAACATTAAAACTCGATAATTTTAACAGTTCTGAATGACTTGTCTTTTTCAAACGTAAATATAAGTAATAAACAACGGTGTTAAAAAGTTCAGCGGGATATGAAGTTGGTTGGTTCTTGATCAAATCTACTGAGAAGCCCTTCGGGCTTCACGGGATTTGATCACGTGACCAACCAACATCATATCCCGATGAACTTTTTAATTTGCTGTTTATTTCTAGAGTTAAATGTTAGTTAAAAATCATAAGTTGGAAATATCTTAAGAGTTAAAAAAAATACAGAATTTTTTTTATTTTTTTTATTTTTTTTTTTTATTTTTTTGCTATTCAAATAGAATTGATTAGTATAAAATGTATGATTGTATTTAATTTTATGCATTGTACATGGCAATAGAGTCTGGACCATCCTAGGCTGCTGAGAACAACAGCCAAGTCCCTCTCCCAGGGTAGACAATTTTTAGATGTTTGTCTAGGCCCTCTAAGAACCTGGACCATCCCAAAGTCACATTGTACCGGGGACACTGGCAGGACAAGAAACAGGTGCATGTATGCATGCAAGTGCTCTAAATGTTCCTTCACAAGATTGCTCAATGTCAAAAGAACTGTTATCTATCAGGCAATGTATCTCAAATCTGAAAAGTAAGGTAATATTTTCTGCCTATATTGATTTGTCCCTTCTCGACAATACATATCTCCATGAGAATGCAGAAAAACAAAAATGTTTCAATGATAAGGAAAAAATAATACATATTTCCAGTATAGATGATTTTTTTTCTCCCGTTGCCTAACCATCGGAAAAATTAGGATATTATGAGGGACATGACTTTTTTAGAGTTCATCACAGTGGTAATAGCAATAAAGTAATGGGGTCATGATTTGCAGAATAAAAACAGTATCTTTCAGGGTAGATAACCTCTTATTGGTTAGTGTTACTAATCAGCAGTCTTTCAAAAACAAAATAGTTATGGAATCAGTTATACATTTCGTGTTTGGATAAGTGTTTCTCAAGGTTTTTTAAGGCTACATATACCTAGTATTAACAATAACACTGCGGACTCTCTCTCTCTCTCTCTCTCTCTCTCTCTCTCTCTCTCTCTCTCGCAGTGGTAGCAATTTTCAAAAAGTTGGCAAAAATAGCAAACTCTTTTCTAAAAGCAGTACTAAAATTAATCAGCATGATCTACAACTTCAAATAAACAATTGATTGGCCGCATAGCTTTCAAATAACACAAACACTGCATAAATACTGGATTGAGAGCTGTTTAAACATGTAGTACAGTCTATTGCATATTTATTCTGTAAACATTACACTTATTCTACAGCCAGAACCCATGTATCAGATATTAGTTTTCAGAGTTGAGAATTATGGCAGCTACAGCTGAATCTGAGACTGGTTATTATTCAGAATCTATAATGGACGCAGACCGGTGGAACTCTAAGATGAAAAAATCATGTATTCGTTGTCAAGTCCTAGGTAAATGTCTGTAGCATTGAGAGAGAATAGGAAATCACATTTGTCAGTTCATATGTTTTAATTTCCGAAACATTTTTCAAATATTAAGTTCTCATAGTATTGCAGAACTTGAAGTTAAGTCTGGTGTTTTGGTTCCTCAATCATCAAACATGCGCACATGAAGCACTATGCAGAGCTGGTGGGGCCAATTAAGGTCTAGAGAGATTGGTCATGAAAATATAGTGGCAGAGTTAATCCTTCTTGAAATTTCTGCATCTTAACAGCAAGCTGCATTTACTGAACCTGCACAAGATGTCCAGGTAATGCAGGCTAGGGATAAAGATATTGGTCTTAAACGTATTTCATTATATGTAGTGACTGAAATTGTTTTTGATCCATTAAAATTGTTTTTGATCACTTAAAAGTTATAAAGCAACGGTTTCAAAACTCAGTACCAGACTAGTCTCAGATATCTCCACGTAACACCTAGAAGTATTCGCAGGATGTTGCGGCAATGAACAGGTCCCGTGTTCATGTTAAAAGAGCAGCTGCTCTGAAAGTATTATAATGAGGGGGGGGGGTGTATTAAATACTCAGACTTGCTGGAAGACCTAAGTCAGATAGCTTAAAGGTGCTTCAAGGGGGCTTAAAGAAAGCGTAAAGATGGCTGAAAGATGCTTAAAGACAGCTTAAAGACTATCTTTAAGCCACCTTTAAGGACAACTTATTGGTCCTTAGTGTACAAACTTCTTTCTTTAAGTCACCTTTAAGCCTTTTTTTATTTTAAAAACCATAACATTATTGTGCTTACTTTACCAACAAAATGTATCAACTGTATGACAATTTAATCAATTGTGATCAATAGACAAATATATTTAACCTTTATGCGAAGTATTTATTCTAAAAAAAGCATAGCCGAGCGTCTGGACAAAAGACACACCTCTTGTGTATATCCTGTATATTCTGTGCTAGTTCCAGGGTTTTTCTGATGTTTGACAATTATTATATTTTAATTAGATATACACAAAGAAATGAAAGCATGTCTAGTGACACGACGCAGCGATTTTAACACGAGAAATTGATTCTACACGAACATGTACGGTAGTTAAGTAAATAATGTATATTCTGTCGCAAGTTTCAATGATTCTAAGACAGAAAAAGTATTAAAAACGGTTTTTGCTCTAATAAATAAAAATGAAAAAAAAAATTAAAATGCCCATGGTGGGTATCGAACCTTCTGACCCTTTGTTTATTAGCATTAGCTCACATCCTGTGCGCCACGGGAGCTTATGTCTGATTGAGTCTTTATATCCTATAATCAATTGGTTATTGAATCAATGTAATGTGTGTGTATTTTTTACTTGGAAAGATTTTGACTTCCATTCAGTTTGTAACAATCAATTATACCTAATTACATGCATGCATGCATTTAGAGTGAATTACGGAACTTGGTCTTTAGTGAAAAAAATATATTATACCTGATTGGAAACTGTTAGGCTTACTAGTACTAAGTAAATAAATTTAAACCGGTCAGATAAATGTATACGTTTAATTCATAACTATAAAATTCAAGGAGGAAGATGAAACTTTTTTTTTAATGCATTCAAACTATTACGGTAATTTCTGCACAATTTACCGGTTTTCATGACAACGGCGCCGTTCCAGTACCTAAGAATTTTAACAATATTGATTATTATACATTTTCAATAGATCTAGAATAACAAATTAAATGATAAATGTTTAAATGTTTAATTTTATACATGATTTTTAAACTATCA
The DNA here is from genome assembly GCA_016163765.1 of Magallana hongkongensis. Lineage (NCBI taxonomy): Eukaryota > Metazoa > Mollusca > Bivalvia > Ostreida > Ostreidae > Magallana > Magallana hongkongensis. Next base: position 6,050 of record WFKH01008303.1, read on the forward strand.
ATTCTATAACAAACAATATCACCAATTACCGGTGACGTATTCACTGCATGCGGCAATTACAAATGATGTATACATGTACATATGATGTACCAGGCCTGGTATGTGACATATTATATTACCCCTTAAAATAGATATTAATTGACCAACCATTTATAATTACTGCAATAAATTAGTCTCTAGATTTTACTCTTACATACATATATCTTTGATTTGTAGACGTAAATTTTTAAAACCTAGGGTGATGAAATAATATATTTTGAGAATGAATTACAAATGTAAAAAAAAAACTTTTATTCAATGGACTTATCCTTTACACGTACATACTAAGACATAAACACCTTTAGGAACCCTGAAGTGCACCTAGTGGGTACAAGACACACCTGTTGTGTATATCTTGTATATTCTGTGATAGTTCCAGGGGTTTTCTCAGGTTGAACAAACAATAGACTCTTAATTAAATATACACAGACGAATAAAACCATGGCTAGACAAACAAAGCAGTAATATCCTGCCCGATATAACAAAGACAGCTGAGAGTCTTCTCATCTTCAACATGTATATAACAGATCTAGAATTACATGTAGATCTAGAGATAATATTATAATTAAAAAAAAAAGAATACATATCATAAACTAATTATTAAATTAAATCATGTATTATTCATTTATTTTTTATTTTGTTTAATAACCGTATAAACTTAAAAAAAAAAGAATCCCATTGTCTTGTCGTAGTTAGTTTGTGTGAATGCATGTTCTTTTTAAAAAAAGTTCTAAATAAAAACTAATTGATGTAGATTTGTATTAATGTATTTTGAATCCGATTCAATGAAAATTATGAATTTAACATCATGTGTCAACAGTCAGACAATTGTGGTTTTCGACTAAGTATTATTAAGTCAAATATTAATTACTAACGAGAGAGAGAGGGAGAGAGAGAGAGAGAGCTTTCACCGATTAGTTTATAATAGGAAAAAAACATACTTTACTATAATTTCATGGGCAGATTTAGAGACAGGGACTACGCTCGCTGCTACAAAACTTTTGACACAAAAAAAAATTAACCGGAAATTTTTTTTTAACGGCGATCTGTGTTCATTGGAACGGTGTTGATAATGGCGATCTGTGTTCAATGGAGCGACTAAGTGTTTACACAAGCAAAAATTGGGTGGATATACCTGTTTCTGCAAGGTGTGTGTTGATAATTAAAACCGCCTTAAACACTACATCCCCTCATCTGAAACTAAATCATCACTCGGATCACCCCCTCCCATCCCTACAAAAAGAGTTCTTGCATTTAATTTATTATATTTAATATGAAACTGTTCAGCTTGATCAAAGTTGCCATACAGGGAACTTAAAGACGGTGTACAGACAACTTAAAGGGAGCGTAAATGCCACTTAAAGATGATTAAAGGTGGCTTAAAAGTGGATTACAGGTCGCTTAAAAAAGTTTGGACATTAAGGACCTATAAGCTCTAGCTTAACGGTGACTTAAAGGTGGCATAAAGATCGTATATCTTTTAAGCCGCCTTAACGTCAGCTTTAAGCCAACTTTAAGGACTTGCCTAAAGATAGTTTTTCGCCCTGTGATTTCCCCAAAGGTTGTCAATTTGGCCTAAAAAAAAAGCAGTACCGTATTAACCGTATTAATGTATGCTTACGAAGAAGTATACACTAAAATGTCCCGTCTTAAAATGTAATTATTACAACTCTATCTAAGAAGGCCGAATTGTTTTTAATTTGTTTTGTTTTGTATTGTTTTGTTGTGTTTTGTTGTGTTTTTTTTTTTTTTGCTGAAAAACTAAAATCGCAAAACTCTTTATATTTTAACCATTTGTAATATACACCAACTCTAGTTTATTTACAGAGATTCAAAAAAATTAAACATCCGAGTTTTAACGGGACATCTCGAAATCCAGGTACATTTACCTAGAAATATATAGGAAATAGTTATTTTTCGCACTTTGATTTTTAAAATATTACAATAGCGATTTTCCTCAAATTGTATAATGTAATTAGTTATATCATTGTCTACCTAATGTGTAATATAAACTAAAATCTGCCGTTTGGTGTTTAGTGGGGTTCATCTCAAGTTATCAAAATGCAAAAAAGTTTGCTATATATTTGGAGTATTACAAATGTAGATTGGTGTAATGGATTCGAAAATTTACCCCGAGGAAAGCATTATTTTGTGCATAAAATACGACAACAAAAATAATATCTTCATTGATGTCTGTGCTAATACTCAAAACATCATAATTGTTAATTTTTTCTGCACTCAATTAAATCGTTAAGCAGCCCCGAAACAAATGTATACTTAACCGAAAAATTTTAGACAAACATTGACCACGCGACTAACCAACAGGTGGCTGATTACAAGATGGCGAACACACTGGTGAAAATTTTTTTTGAGGTAAGGAACGATGGGTAAAAAATCAAACGTATGGGAATTTAATAAATAATGCACTTTGATTTGATTAAGTAAGATGCAACTCTATTATTGTCTATCTCTTCCATTCGAAGTACTTCCGAGATATTACGGATCATACTCTGAATAAAAATGGGATAAAACTTTGTTTCTACATGTATATTCACATATAATTTCTAGCCCAAACTTTGATTCTAATTTAAGCGAAAAAAGAGTACACTAACCCGAGACTTAGGGTAGTAAAATAATAATTAGCATTTATTTTCTTCTATATGAAATTTATGCCCTTATTTATCAAGAAAATATTTTTTAATCACTGTATCTTGTATGCAAATCAAAATTGGTCCTTTCCAATTTGTTAGGTTAAGGTTCATCCTTTAAAATCGTTTCTAAAAAAGTAAGCTCGTTTTCGGCATCTGTCAAAAAAATATAGTTTAGAATCTCAATTTATCTTTTTTTCATCAATATTCATGAAATTATGATATGTAAAACAACTTATTGACAAGGATAGTTCTTATTACACAAATTTAAATTATAGTTCTTCTACACGCGCATGGCGGCATATAAAAATTTTTTTTTTACAAATTTAAATATAAGTTTTTGGAAATAATTAAATGTTTTAAAAAGTGAATAGGTAGGAAACGCGTTCGACAGGCGACAGGGCTGATAGAAACCACGTGATCTAAGAGAAAATGAACGGAGGCAGAGCCTTGACCATCCCAGGCTGCTGATTGCTGTGCGCAAAAGCCTAGTCCCTATCCCAAGTAGCAGATTTTCAGATGGTTACCCAGGCCCTCTAAGAACCTGGACCATCCCAAAGTCACATTGTATGGGGGACCCTAGCTGGACAAGAAACAGGTACATGTATGCATGCGTGTAAATGTTCCTTAACAAGATTGTTTCATGCCAATAGAAAGTTTTTTATTGTAATATATCAGGCAATGCATCTCAATGTCTGAAAGCTAATTATTTCTGCCTATTGATTTGTCCCTGCTTCTCGACAATACATCTCTCCATGAGAATGCAGAAAAACAAAAAATGTTTCAATGAAAAGGGGGAATTGAAAACAAATTGGTATTCTAAGGTTAATGCAAAGATCAATCCAATTAGCAAGTGGAAAGACTCGTTTATAGTATACAGCTGCATATACTCTACTGCCCTCCCAAATTTATTTTAAGGACTGCTAAAATACATGCGCGATATAAGATTAGGGTGCTCAGGATGTACCGAGGGAAATAAGGGTTGGAAAAAGTATGATAAACAGTTTAATGCTTAGGCGAAGCATTGATAGATCAATCCCATGGTCAAAAATAGATTATGAATTATGGCTGATGTTCATACAACACCATACTCAGCTCCGTCCAATCACTTGTCTAGTCATACCACTGCATCCCACAACAAATGCTATAGTTTTAATTTCAAATGTAGCTGCTACAGACTGGGCTGTCAATACATGCATAAATGTATCAGGTGTGGAGAGGGTCATCCACAGTACTCTTGTCCCCTGCTAAGTTCTAGCTTTTGAGCACCCTGGGGGACCAATACACAACAGCTTAGACCTCAAGGACGAAGACAACCCCGTTTTTAGTCTCCCCTCCCCATTTCAGCAAACATTTTGACCCAAAAGATCTGTGCTCTCAAGTATGAACACATGCATGTATTAGGGTTTAAAACCTTTCAAAGTTCATAGATGAGTACCCAGATGTTGGGGCAGTAAGGTTTTTTTAAAGGATGGTTTTGCAAAAGGGTTTCATTTAAATTACAATGGACCTTGGTTACAGGTCACATCCAATAATTTGAAGTCGGTTGTACAAAATAATGATGAATTGTTAGATGAATTGTTAGACACAGTCAGTGATAGATGTCGCTCTAAGTTGGAAAGTACATATAC
>WFKH01008361.1:0-19536 GCA_016163765.1 Magallana hongkongensis
GCAGTTATAGGATAAATACTGTTTGACTGTCATTGAAATGTCAGCTTCAATCGTCGATAGATCCCGGCCAGGCCATGATGCCACATTAAGTCAATGATACCAGTCTCCCCCTGCAAGCTTTGGAGATTAAAGCTCTCTCTCTCTGTGAAGAATTAATCCCCGGGCAAAATCGCTGATGCTGGGTGTTAGTTTGACGCCTCGTCATGGCAACCGGTCTCTTCATTAGGTAACCAAGTAAGTGTCAGTTCAATTGTTCTCCCTGACAACCAGAGACAGAAATTCCTCAGGTTCACAAAAGGACTGTTAAGTGGGCATTTAAACAACGCGATCCATAATTGTCCTAAGTCATTCATATTCCAGAGATTAGGCCATTGTTTTTGGCTGATCTGTATTTAACACTAAATTAGGGAGCATGGCTTACCAGTAACTTTGAAGTGCGAGGTATCTATTATGACATGGCCGACTGAGATCTGATTAACAGGTCGTAGTGTAGCAGATCAGTACCTAGTATCGGGTGGATCAGTCAATCTAAATAATTACCTGAAAGAATAAATATACAACCACAAAGGTATAATAATAGCCCTCGCTCCCACCAACACCTTTATATCTCTGTTCAGGGACTATCGCATACCCCACACAGTAGAGCTGTATAGCCCATTATCAACCGTCTTATTCCATAGTTAACAAATTAAAACAAAGCTTCTGATCTGGTTGAAATGATAAAATGGATATTCTCTTTGTTTCCTAAACCTCTATCAGAGATGTTATCCTCAGGAATTTCTTACCAGTGTAAAGAATGTATACCCAATTTATTTTGAATATTGTAGACCAGAATCTGCCATCATTCAGTATTACTTTACAGTAATTAGCCAGCCATTGTGAGGGGGCGGGTCCATTATGATATTGCACACCACTAGTAGTTACAGATGGACATATTATAGGGGTTTCATTTGTTATACATGAAAAGACAGTATGCTGAAGTATTAATGAACAATTTAATAGTCTCTATGGTCAGTTACAAAGGATTCAATAAAATTTGAAGGAGTGTTTACGGTCAATTTTAGGGGACCAGTTTAATATATACCATTATTTGTAGGTTTTACCATTTCAAAGGGCCAAAAACAATAATTTGATGAGAACCAGTTTAATATAACTTTTTGATATTGTGTAAGTTACAAATATATGCTAGTTAAATGCCTCAAATACAATTATTCAAAAGGAACCAGTTTAATATTAAGTTAGTATATACCATATTGTGCCATAAACCAGTTCAAAAGCTCCAATATGATAATTTGTATCAGATTAATGTCTGCCATATTGTGCCATAAACCAGTTCAAAAGCTCCAATATGATAATTTGAAGGGAATCAGTGTAATGCACATACTATAAATCATATCACACATCTTTATCAGTTTAAAAGGTCAGGGAACCATGTAGTGTAATATTATATGTTTTCCATTTTAAAATAGGATATATATAGATACAATAAGATACAATATGGCAAACAAGTGTGATATTTAGTTGGCATTTTGGCTTGGGTCTTAATTTCCATACACAGGTCTCTCCATATTGCCATAGTTACCAAAGAAAGATCAATTTTAGATTTATGAGGATTCCCTGACACCCTGTTTCTCTGAGAAATGACAGAAATAAAAAACGCGTATCAAAATTTCTCTTTGCAATTTCTTTGTCCTGTCTACCTTTTTAAGTTTTCCCTGTTCCGTGACTGATTAGGACTGTTAATTAATCGTTGTATTCTTTGTCTATTTACAGGCTGCTGTTTTGTCACATTCTACACGAGGAAAGCTGCCTTAGACGCCCAGAATGCACTGCACAATATCAAAACAATGAGTGGGGTGAGTGCCAGTTTACTCAGAACCAGTCAATGCTTGTTAAACAATGTCTCTGAGGTCAAGTTCTGATGATGGTGGGAAGGTCAGAGGTTAAAGTCTGTAAGGGTCAAGGCCATATATCCACGTGAATATGTATCCACTGAACCACTTAACAGTTTCTGAATTCTTGTTTGATTTTAAGTGAATAAGTAGACGAGGGACAGAGTAATTGAAATATGGAATCATTTCCACCCAGTAATGATAGCTGATTAGTGCTGTCATTGTCTGATGTAGACAGGTACATGTATATCATGAGGAGGCTGAATTATCAAGGCCACAAAGTGGAGAAAAGTAGCATGATAGCGTAAATTAAGCAGGCATGACTATGACTTATTGATGGACTGCAAGATATCTTGTGTTCTCCTTAAACACCGACATCATGGACATAATGAATAGTAAAGAGACAACCATTGGTCGTATTGATGGAGAAACAAATTACCCAGGAGTTGATGACTGGAGAAATTGATGGAAAGTGCCTGTCACTGCCGTGTTAATTGAAAATCCTCACCCCCAAGAAAAACTGTCATTTCATCATAACAAAATGTTTTCATGCCTGACACTGAAGATGCAATTCATTTGGAAAAAATTAACACTGCACTTTCTTAGGAAACAAGAGAGGGGACTGTCAAAGATTTTTGTCGTTTAATATTGCAGCGTCTTCAAACTTTGTCAAATTCTCACAAGAATAATGGCACTTTGATGTCTCTAGAATTGCTGATGGTTACAGAGGGATTCAAATTGAAGTTGTATAATCTCTCTCTCATGAACTGTGCTGTAAGGTATGACTATAAATGTGGAGAAATCTGGCAGACTTCAGTGATGGTGATTTGACATCAGCTGTTACATAATTACATCACTGGCCATCAGCTGTTACATAATGATTACATCACTGCCCATATGTCACATCCTGGGTCCAGGGTTCCAACTCCACACATTACTGGGATATACAAAGTCTCAGCTGTTATCGGTCTATACGTAATGGTGCTATTCCATCCTCTGTTGCTTCAGAGAAGGTGAAAGAGGAGGAAGCATCACTTTTATTTATATAGTTTTCTCATAACCAAAGAAGATATATATAGGATATGTTAAAGAAAATTAATTAGATCCTTTTTTATGTGGAGGTCGTATCATTGAATCGTTATTGGTTTCACAATGGACAGATCTCTGCATCAGAATGGATTGGTTTCCATGGGAACACAGGCAGTGGTCCTGTAATCTTTGGGTACATACTTGGACCATAGACCATGATTTGATCTTTATTCAGAGTTTTGTACTTCAAATGATTGAAAAGCAAAAATCAATACCTTATTGTGGTTAATCTGCTATACAATCAACATTGTCACACATTTCTTGTTTGAAGTGTTTTAAGGGCTGAAGAGTCAAACTGATGGGTTGTAATGCTACAGCTAGTGGACTGTCCTAAAACTGGTCCATGATATGAATTAGCTATCCTTTAGTATCGTAATGTCAGTACTTTCCCAAGTCTCAGGTGATTTGTAGTACTTTTTGTTATGGAGTATGTTAATACTTATCCTTTAGTACTAGAACCTTTAAAGTACTTTGACCATTCTCTGTATTTTGTTAGTTAGTACTTCTACTATTGTACTGTTACTACTTTGACCAGTCTCTGTAAATGTTTTACACATTTTGTCCCCAATTGCTGGTACCAGATCGTGTCTAATCAGAACTGTTGATGTGTAGGTGGAACAAAACAGATAACACGACGATTTTCTGGTCACCTGTATAGTAAGTCCTCAGCAATGTGTCAATCTCAAGGTTACTACATAGAGTTATTAAAACTACACAATCTTCTTAAATCAGTTGTCTTTTTCATGTCTATCCCTCCCTCCCCTTCCCCCTTCCAATCCATCCCTCACCTGAAAATGTTATACGACTTTCTAGAACTGGATTAAGTTGAAAACCCTGCAAAAAGGAAGGTCTATTACAATAGAATCTAAAATGGCTATGCTTATCTGGTAATGATGGAGTAACATGCATTGCAAACCCTCCCCTGGCCCACATTGTACAGAGAACTGATGACAGGGGCGGTGGAATATGTATGTTAAGTACTGGATACAGATTCGCCCCTGTTCATTTTCATCCCCGTTTTATTTTCGCCCCTTTCACCCTATTTGTCAGTGGGCAAATTTAGGACTGGGCAAATTCAAATGTGTCAAATGACCTCTCTTTTAACACAGTTGTGTCTGGGCAAATTCAAACGGGGCGAAACCATTTGCAAGTGTACAAGGGCGAAAAATGCATGGGGCAAAAATAACCCTGTATACAGTATGTGTCCCTGAGTATCCCCAGGTTTCTTGAAAGAGAATGTTTGTTATGTTTGCTGGAGACACTGCAATGGAGCTGCCTAGCATTCTGCATGGTTGCTGTCTAGCATTGCTAAGGTGTTTGTCATCAGTATCTTGATGTATTGTCGTAGATCTACTTACATACCAGAGTACTCCGTACTGACGAATCTGTACAAATTCCGACCAAAGTAGACATGATGGGTATAAACTCAGCCTCTCTGTGACATGATGGGGATTCTGCTGTCAGTGGGCATCATACTAGTACCAAGTGATAGGCTGGAGAGAATTCCCATTTACCGCGGCTTCTCATACTAAGCTAAGGACATCATCTACAGAATCCACTTCTTCCATTCCTGGAGTGTGATTTGGGGGGGGGGGGGAGCAATGCATTAAAGTCAGCTAATTTATTTGTTATGTCTGTCTTTGGACACCACAACAAAGACATCGGTGTGATTTTGTGTTCTTGTGACTGCCGATTTAGGGTCGTACTAGACTTGTTTTTATGTGTAATAATATGAACTGTAGGAATTCCACATTGTAGTTGTATCTATGTGTAATAATACTAAATCGCAGGTGCCCTTTACAGTCATAGCATTGTTGCTTTATTTCATATTCATATACTTAAATCAATAGTCAAAATAACACTTCAGCTCCAAGGCTTTACAATCACTGATGTAATGATTTCATACATAATTTGTAGAATAAATCTGATTATTAATGCAAGGTTTCTATGATTTAATAACTTGTGTATAAGTCTTTTTGGGGTGTGAATTTAGGAATTAGTGCAAGGTTTCTATAATTTCATGTATACCATTTTACCTGAGGCTTCAGGAAATTGGGTATACCTGTCTTCTACCTGTGATAATTGGACTATACCTGTCTACCAGAATGTTGATCTCTAAAGGTGTATATTACAATCAGACCCCCTTCCTATGATTGACAGCTCATTGCTTCATCATGAAATTTTCAGTACCTGTCTATATCCTGTTTTAATTAGATTTGAGACGGGTCCTGATTGGGGGGAATCCCCCTGGTTCCTGACCAGTAATGGTAGATAACCCCCCTTATGTTGTCAGTCTGTAATAACTGACAATGAGGGGAGATCAATAATGCAGAGGATAGACTGCTGCCTTGCCTGACCACCCCTCATAGATCAATCAGCCGCCACCCCTCACAAACCAGCCTCTGTTTTATTGATGCTAATTATCACCTCATTATGTTGTTCTCAGGTAACTGGCCTTGGATTCAGACAGGTGACGTAGTCTGTACCCACTTCTCCCCATCGGGAGAATTATCTGTAATTCCAACCAATACCATCAGTGCAATCGTTTCTCGATCTTTACATATTTTTGGGAATTTCTTTCAACTTTTTATAGATCATAACCATAAAAGTCCTGTGCTTCTCTTTATTACCTAGAATTCTCTGAGTTCATATTACAAGGAATTTTCTATCACAAAGTTTCCACTCCTGTCACAATGTTTACGTTTCTCTTGAATTTTCTCCCACCTCCAGTCATATGTCCTCAGAATTTCTGATTATTTTCTGCTTATGAAGTTAATGAAATATGCAAATAACTTTTGACATATAGCTCTAATTGTATTCAAATAGTACAGGTATGATTACAAAAATATACTGTATTTTGATGGGGGTTTTTTTCCAATAGATGCATCACCCCATACAGATGAAACCAGCCGACAGTGAGAAAAGGAACGGTAAGTGTACACTTAGTGACCACAACCTTGTCATAAATAGTATCCACAAAAACATTGCACCCCATGTCTTGTCATAAATAGGAGGGAGGTTATGTTATCTACAAAAACACTGCATCCCATGAATTTTAAATTGTCTTTAGTTGCAGCTCGAACAATTATTTGTCTGAGTTCTGTTAATGTTCTGTTAATGTTTACCCACTGTAATATGAGGTGTTATTTAAAAACAGATGTTTGTGTTCTGTAATAATTTTTGGGAGTATTTTAATAGTGAATTCCAGATGTCTGTTATGAATGTGTTGGTATTTTATTTGTTTATTTACGTTCATTACTTTATTAAACTGTGACTTCGCAGATGTACAAGATTCTAGAGGCTTATTTTTACAAACAGATAACTAAGTTTGGAAATAAAATCTAAGCAGGTTTTGAATGGAGATATACCGGAATATACAAGGTTTGAATGAAGCATTATCAGAAAATCTAAATTGTAGTGATATGCAGTTATTAACGGAATCTGTGTTGTTTTCATTTTATGAGATATCTGAGGAACTTACTGATAAACTCGAACAAATTCCTAGTAATTGTGTATGGGAGTTTAGATTTCTGTACCCTATGAACTAACTCCCAGACGTGGTTTCATTTCCACACCTGTCGTGTACAAACATCTAAAAACAAGCATTAACTGTAAGATACAGCATCAGAGAAAAACCTCACAATCAGCTGAGTAAATCAAAAAGTCAGAGCCAATAAGAATGAAGGCCGGAAAAGCTCCCATGGGATTTATTCTCTTGTGAATGAGACAGTACGTAGTCCAACAAGTTTTGTATAAATATTTCTCAATGAAGAACGTCCCAATTACCTGTAGATAACATATTCATCTCTATCATAGCTCCAGTTCATGATATCTGGGCCACTCATAAATAAACAATATTTGTGCAGGTAATGTTGCACAAAAAGTGATGTATCAAAGTGAAAATTCTGTCTGAGGTTTATTCAGGTAAAACTCAACACCCAGAAATTAAAGCTGGACTGTTGATTACAAATTCATTAACAACATGCATGATTCAGACCCTAGACTATATATCATAAAATCTGATAGAGGAAATTCTAGTTAGTGTGTGAGAATGGCAGACTTTGCATGATTGAACATCCTCCTGATCTTTGAGGCCAGAGATCTGTACTGTAACACCTGACCTTTCGAGTTAAATAAGTCATTTTTACTAACCAAGTTTTCTCTCAAATTTTATTTATAGAGGAGAGAAAGTTGTTTGTTGGAATGATTTCCAAGAAGTGTTCAGAGAGTGATGTCAAAATGATGTTTGCCCCCTTTGGTTCCATTGAAGACTGTACGATATTAAGGGACCAGAACGGCCAAAGTAGAGGTAGGAAAATGTCGGAATCCAGAATGTGAAATATTTAAATCGTACAGGAAGGTACAACATAGTCAGAACCAAGTGTCAAGTGTGATGTTGATTGAAATCTAGAAGTCTATGTCTCAATCCATACTTGTTTGCCATAGAGTAAAATGCAACACCCAGGTTAATAGGAAATATAACAAATCTCTCATCTCTAGGTTATTATGTAATAAATCTCAATTTGTTTGTCAATAGTTGACATAATGGTTGCCCTTTTTGATTTGGAGCTCAACTAAAACTCATGTGTATCTTTTAACTAGTGTCACTACGTCCTTGTTCCACAAGGTCTGTAATAGTTTAGCTGACACCTCAAAGTACAGGGGATGTATTTACTGTGTGTGTTACGAAATAAACTTACCAAACTTAATATATCATAAAAATATTGCAGGTTGTGCATTTGTTACATACGCCAACAGACAGTCGGCATTGAATGCCATAAAGAACATGCATCATTCACAGACCATGGAGGTAAGAACAAAAAAGAGGTAAAGGGGGCAACCCTGTCATAGACTTTACAAAGGGGGCAACCCTGTACTAGGCCTCTCAAAGGGGGCAACCCAGTACTAGACCATCAGCAACAAACTTAATGTTTAAATATATATGTATATGTAGAGGAAAATCAAGATGCCTGCTTTCCTTAATATTTTAAATATTTTTTAAATTAATTCTTATATACTGAATGTTTTTAAATAACTTGAACATTACATGCTTGGAGATATTAAGAACTGAGCGATTGTTAAAACTTCACATCACACATCATCAATCAACAACAAACTTAGATCCTTGAATGCTTCAGTTTTTACCTTGCTGATGACACATTCGGAGATCAAGAGATTTAATCTTGTTTTACAGGGCTGCTCTTCACCTATAGTTGTAAAATTTGCAGACACACAAAAAGAAAAGGAAGCGAAAAAATTACAACAGATCAATCAAAATCTGTGGAACATATCAGCTGGGGGTGTGACAGGTTTCTCACCCCAGTACATCACAGTGAGTATCTGAAAGGTTGGGGGTATCAAACCCTTTGTCATCCTTCCCATAACTTCCACTCTACGACATAAATCTCAGCCAACCCCACTCCCATCTTTCTTCTCTCTCTCTTATCTCCCTCTCTGTCTCTCAAAATAATGTAGATATACTTTATACATGCATTTAGAATAAATACCAATGAAGATGTACTCAAATCTCCCTTGGTTATGATACTCTGATAGTTCGTTATGTATATCAAAAGCTGAAAAGAATCTATTTTTGATTATCTCAGATTGAGTTTAACACTATAAAACTTTCTGGAGATCTTAACAAAGTCACAGCCCTCTGATCTGTTTCTGCTCTATGTAGTAGTAGGAGTAGGAGGGTCGCGGATTGTCTGGCATTGTTTGTAATTTGTTGGCATATCACAGTTTTCTGGAAGGGGAGGGAAGCAGGGCAGACACAATAACTGGGGGTAAATCAAGCGTGACTCGCTGTAGAAGTCGTTCAGGCGTAGAGAAGTAGCGCTCACTGTGAAGGCTCCCTTTATCAGATTAACTGGGTTTTTAACAACTGTTTTGTCTGACATCCTCATCTTGTACCAGTCCTTACTGTGTAAGATACCTGACAATCAGAGACAGTCATCTACTCACTCTGTTATATAGAGCGTCATCCTGTTAGGGAGAAACAACAAAGCTACAACAACAAAGCCACAAGGTGTGTCAGGTGTCTGATTGATTGGATTTTATTAAATGTAAAAAAAAAAATTCTTTGAATAGAAAAAGAGAGAGAGGTGTTTTGATACTGCAGTCACTCAGCTTTCTTGTACTATCAGTCATGTTCTATATTGTTCTTTGTCATTCTGTAAGATTGTCTCACAAACCCTTATCAAAGATTATATCAGAACCATGTGACTTTCACACCTGATCCACTGTCTGGGAGCACAAAGCTCAGCAGCCAGAATCGGCTGTGTTCTAGAATTGCGCTCTGGCTTCCCCCTGTAATCACATGTAAAGTGCGGACCTGCAGGGAAGCAATAAAAAGGGACATGTGTCTGAATGTTTCAGACCTTGGGGGAAAAAGTTTTCTAAGGCTTCCTGGGGTTAAATGCCTCAATGTATGTCAGACCACTTCTGTGCTCAAAATTAAGATGATTTCTATCTCTGATATCAACTTTACTTTTAAAAAATCTCTTTTTTCTTCCTCCTCTCTTTATGTTCTAATCTCAGTTCATAAACTAATGTTGCATACAACATTTTTAGCTCACCGAGACGAAGTCGGGGGGAGCTTATGCTATACCCTCGGCGTCGGCGTCGGCGTCGGCGTCCGGACCTGGTTAAAGTTTTTGTTGCAGGTCCTGTATCTAACTTATTACTTGTCCTATCTTCACCAAACTTGCATGAATGATGCATCTGGACCTACTAATGGACTTGAGAGACTTGGATGCTGAATCTGGGCCATGAATTTCAGATGCTGGAGGAGGTTAAGGTGTTTGGAGCAGGTTAAAGTTTTTGTTGCAGGTGCCCTTTGATAGCCATTTCTAAGTTACTACTGGTCCAAACTTCACCAAACTTGCATAGATGGTGTGTCTTATGATACTGATGCACCTGAAAGGCTTGAATGCTGAATCTGAGCCATAGGTTTCGGATGCTGGATGAGGTTAAGGTTTTTAGAGCTGGTTAAAGTTTTTGGAGCAGGTGCCCTCTGATGATTATATCTTACTTACTACTGGTCCTAACTTCACCAAACTTGCATGGATCGTGTGTCTTATGATACTTTTGCACCTGACAGGCTTGAATGCTGAATCTGAGCCAAAGGTTTCGGATGCTAGATGAAGTTAGGTTTTTCGAGCAGGTTAAAGTTTTTGTTGCAGGTGCCCTTTGATAGCCATTTCTAAGTTACTACTGGTCCCAACTTCACCAAACTTGCATAGATGGTGCGTCTTATGATACTGATGCACCTGACAGGCTTGAATGCTGAATCTGAGCCATAGGTTTCGGATGCTGGATGAGGTTAAGGTTTTAAGAGCTGGTTAAAGTTTTTAGAGCAGGTGCCCTCTGATGATCATATCTTAGTTATTACTGGTCCTAACTTTACCAATCTTACTTGGATGGTGTGTCTTATGATACTGATGCACCTGACAGGCTTGAATGCTGAATCTGAGCCATAGGTTTCGGATGCTGGATGAGGTTTAGTTTTTTTGGAACAGGTCACATGTTTAATACATGTAGGTAATAGCACTATTTCAAACTTGCATATATGATCTAACTATAATATAAATGAATGGCAGAGGTAGCTTCAGATGCAGAGCCTGACCTCCATTATCAAGGATGCTAAAAAATATATCTTAGTTATTTCTGGTCCTAACTTCACCAAACTTGCAAGGATGGTGCGTTTTATGATACTGATGCACCTGACAGGCATGAATGCTGAATCTGAGCCATAGGTTTCGGATGCTGGATGAGGTTAAGGTTTTAAGAGCTGGTTAAAGTTTTTAGAGCAGGTGCCCTCTGATGATTATATCTTAGTTATTACTGGTCCTTACATCACCAAACTTGCAGGGATGATGCATCTCATGATACTGATGCATCTGACAGGCTTGAATGCTGAATCTGAGCCATAGGTTTCGGATGCTGGATGAGGTTTAGTTTTTTGGAACAGGTTACATGTTTTATAGATAATAGCTTGCATAATTGATTTAACTATAATATAAATGAATTGCAGAGGTAGCTTCAGATGCAGAGCCTGATCTCCATTATCAAGGATGCTAAAAATTCTCCTACCTCACTCAAACCTACTTGATAGATGTGTTTGTTGTTAAATGATATAACATGATTCCTATGATATAGTATTCTATGATATGATACACTATTGTTTTATATGATACAATGTTATATCATACATTATATTGTAAAAAGTTATATGATATGATATGATATTGTATCAATTTTTTTGTACATTATTATATGATATTGTATTATGATATTGTTATGTATAGTATTGTATATTATTATACAATATTGTAGAATATGATATTGTATAATATATTATTTTATCGAATGATATTGTTTCATATTATATTGCAATATATGATATTGTATCATATGATACGATATTGTATATTATAATTATATCATATCGTATGATACAATATTGTATAATATGATATTGGTTTATATAATATATTGTTATATAATACATGAAATTGTATTATATGATATTATAAGATATTATATAATATGATATTGTATAATATGATATTGTATCATATGATATGATATTGTATAAAATGATATTGTATAATATTGTATTATATAATATCGAACTGTATCAGATGATATTGTATCATATGATATGATACAATGTTTTATCAAATTATATTGTATCATATGATATAATATTGTATAAAATGATATTGTATAATATTGTATTATATAATATATTACTATATCAAATTATATTGTATCATATGATACAATAGTGTGTATTAAATATGATACAATATCATACAATACAATATTATACTATATTATACAATATAATATTATATGTTACAATATTGTGATGTATTATGTGATATGATATAGTATCAAATAATGCTATATTGTATTTATATTAGGTATTATGATATTGTATTATGTGATTAAATACAATAATGTATAACACGATACAATGTCATATTATATGTTACAAAATCATATTGCATCAATATTTATTACAGTATTATATTGTATTAAATGATATATATTGTAAGTATCATTGGATGCAATATCATATTTTATATTATTGTATTGATAAACATTGTATCTTATAATAATGTATGAAATGAACATATGATTATCATACAATTTTTTTACATATGATATACGATATTGTGTCAAAACAGTATCCATGAATATCCAAGATCATTAACTATGATTTTCATATAATATGATGAGGTGGTTTTATAAAGGTGATGCCTCATAAAGTTGATGCCTCGTCTCGGTGAGCTTTGTAATCTGTGATTACCTATGTTTTTTCAAGAGGGCTGGATGGTTGTGGCCATTTTTTAGACTATATCAATCTCCTTAAGAAGAAGAGCTTTGTATAAAGATATAGCAAAATATTTAGATTTCAGCTAAGATACATGCATTTGTTCTTTACTTAATTATAGATTATAGCTAAGCGAACCATATCTAAAAATTAAAGGAAGATCTGATGGTTAATTTGTTGACCACCCAGCCTATTAAAATTGTGGTATTTATTTCATTAAATTAACTTTTTCAACCAATAGATGACAGTCTTGGATATGATCTTAACTTTATTCCTTGTTCTAGTTGTTACAACAGGCAGCATTGGCTGGGAACCTGGGACTTCTCAACACAGGAAACATTGGTAAGTCACCCCTACTCCCAGATTGTCACATTTATGACCCTAAAACTTATATGAAACATGGCCATGATTTCACAATGATGTAGATTCAAAAAACTTAGTATTACATTTTTTTGTACAAAACCAAGTGAAAAGAAAAAAAAAATCGGTCATAAAGTAGAGTGATTTAGGGACCTGAAGTGATGAAATTTTAACTCAATAAACAGTTACATAATTGTGTTCATTTATGATTGTAAGGGTCAGAGACATGAGAATTTTTAGCTCAGTTCAACAGTTTGAGAACGGTGCACAGATTCCTCAGATAATAACACTGTTAGATCATGGTCACGTTTCTGGTTTCCACTTGAATCTGAACGGAGTGCTTCCGATGAGAGTTTGGTGTGTTTAACCTGTCTGTAAGTGAGAGTAGGAAAACGGATTCCGAAACCTTTACTCTGTAGAACAGTGGAGGATTAGCATGGGAGCATTAGTAGGCATGACTGAAGGAATGCTCTAATAACTGTATGATATAACGCATGAAGCTCTGATGTGCTACCCCTGCTTGTCACAGAAATCCCCCCCCCAAAATTTAACAGTATTATTCCTTTGGAAATTGAGATATATTTTACAGAATTTGTATTTGCTTTCAATTTTTTCTGATGTATTTGCCAGGTAAATGATAATTTTTTTTATGGATGTATAATTTTTACTGATTTTACGAGTTTGAACTCGAGCGTAACGTGTGTGTGCGGTGATTTCAGCCTCCTCGACTGGCAGCACTAATCCCCTTGCCGTTCAGCAGTTACTGTTGGCGGCAGTCAGTGCCGCGGCGGCTGGAAATAATTCAGGTATACCACAAACGCCGCTATTGTGCTAGTAGTCTGCCATTATAGCTGTAGTAACCACCGGTGTCCAAATCTGGGGCAGATCCAAGTCTTCATCAAAGAGGTGTATTCTTTAAAAAATATAATAAAGAATTGTAAGAGATGATTTATTCTGAAGACAGAACTCTTCTTTTTTTCAATGTACATGATATATAATCATATATATAGAATTATTTAAATATGAAGTTTTAGACCGATAGATTTGGACACCTTCTGAGTGGCGCTGTATTTTTTTATTTTTATGGTGGAGAGGGTTGTACAAACTTTGACTTGGTTGGGAATGTTTTACAAACTTTGACAGTGGTGTAGAGATCTTTTAAAGACTGATTTCCTCTCTGGTTGTTGGTGTCTGATAGGAAATTCTCCTTAACTGGGTACAGCTATGTTGGGATTGTAAGCAGTGATTGTTTAAGCGGAGTTCTTCTAAGTACAAAAGGTTCTTAACAGAGTGCAGTGATCAATGATACATATAGGGACCTCATGGCCTGGTGTGATCAATGATACATATAGGGACCTCATGGCCTGGTGTGATCAATGATACATATAGGGACCTCATGGCCTGGTGGATGCTTTATGTGCATTGACCAAATAAACCTGTCTTACGCTTAATAGGTGGTACTTATGTAATTTAATGCAGATGGTTGAGAATTTTAGAGGGAAAGATTTTATGAAGATAAAAAGTTTGGGATGGTATTAAGGTTACTTTCAGAAATTGGGTTTCTTTCGCGCAGCTGTAAATCAACAATTGTCTTTAAATATCCTTACTTTAGAGAGGGCTACAGTTTAGCACAAAAGTTTTGTTTTTAAAGCCTAATTAAAGACCCCCATTCCATTGAGGAAAAGCTTGACTTTCTAATATTGTGCAATAATTTTGAAAATTGAACAGAAATATGAATACTTCAATATATATTACACCGATCAGCTTGTCTTTAAAATAGTTTGATACTATTTAAATTTAGATTATTGAAGTATGCAATCCCATGTTAAGGGACTGTTATGCTGATGATATTAGGATCAATGTTATGATAAGGGAATTTTCAGCTGGTGATAAATAGAATTTAGGATCTGAATCCTGGAAGATTAACTGTTAGAGTTTGAATCTGGGATCAAAGCTAGGAAAGTAGTCCTTTGTTAAAGGATTGAAGGAATCAAGGAATTTATACATTTTTAGAAGACTTTTAACTGGTGGTATTTGAATCTAGGATCCAAAGACTAGATGTCTAGCTCTGTGATAAAAGATTTTTTAGCTGTTTTTCAGTGTGTCTTGGATCTCAAAAGAAGTAAATACTTTAAAGGAGTCACAATTATTTCTATCAGATAATAAGTTTGACCATGTTCTGTCAATCTGCTTCGATTCTATGGCTGTTTTTGAACTTTATTTCCTGCTTATCTTGTACCATTATCTGCTGCTATAATTAACTGGTTTGAAGTGACTTTATAGTGATTTTAAGTTTGGAGTCATATGGTGATTTTTACATGAGTAGTTTGCACATTTTTATTTTTCAATGGTGTGTGCACATTTTATGTAATTTATGAAAGAATTTACATTGAGGTTAAAATATATAGAACTGTTATGTAAAGTAATGTATTTTTGTACAATATTACCAATGGATTAACACAGATGTACAAATGGATGTTAAATAAGTGAAGGTTTGATTCCAATCAACAGGGCTACTAGCGGCCCTCGCCGCTCTACAAAGCAACAGCAGCGGGGGGAATATGTCATCTCCCTGCCATACGCCAACAAGTGCTAGCAATTCCAGTGGATCAGGTACACATTGTACAACTGGTGTTACATCTCTCCAGGCCTCATTGTATCACAGCCCCCCCCCCCCCCAAAAAAAAAAAACAAGTAAAAGTAACAAGAGTAGTAAAAACTTTACTTTTGTTGACAGAATTGCAGATAAATTTTGTTATCATATTTTTAATAAAGTGTTCAATTGGTTTAAGTTTTCAATGAATACAAATTATCTCCCAATATTTTACCCATGCTTTACACGCCAAGCAATGGGCCCAGAAGGTGGGCACCGACCTTGGGCCCTGACCTTGAGCACTGACCTTGGGGGTGGGGGTGGGGTGATTACAGTGGGGTCGGCCTACCTTCTTGTGACCGCTAGCTGTACATCTCTTCTCCCGGCTTCTGTTGTATCTATTTTTATTTCTTTTTGTATTTTCATATTTAGCATGAAATGATTGTTTTCTTGCATTCTCAGTCTTTTGCCAAAGCAGTGGTCTTTTATAGAAAACAAGAAGTTGGTATGAACGAGTCTCTAGTCAGACCAATGCTTTTGGTTCAGCACTTTTCCATATTTTTTTTCAACTAGCTGATTGGTTTATGCATGACTATCTATGGTTTATGCATGACCATCTATGGTTTATGCATGACCATCTATATTACTGATGGCTTTTTGATCAGTAGCTTGTTTTTTCTATGCACTGTTAAAGATGTGTCTTTTTTCTATTTGATATTTTGTTAGATTTCCTAGAATCCTTTTCATTCTTTGCTTTCACTATTAATCAAGAATCAACAGGAACATTTTTGGTTTTGGACAAATATTCCTTTCACAATAAATAAACATATAATGTATTGGCTTGAAATTAAAGTAATCTGGTTTTAAAGTTTTGGCTGAATTCTAGTTTCTGTTCTCAGATCTTGTTATTCATCATCCCAACAAGAAGAAATGAACTGACTATTTTTTAGTTGTTGAAAATGAGAGAAAGAAAGGGAAAGCAAAAGAAAGATGGGTTATACTTTTATAAGCAGATATTTGATTGGATTGATGTAATCAATTTATGACTCTTTCTTTATTTATAACATATATAACACTTTTTTTCTTGCATGTGAATTTCTCCTTCTTTATATTGGCACTTGCATTATATATTAGATATTTTTTAAAGATTTTACTGGATTTGATGAGCACTAGAATCTCATTTTCATTGTTGCATATATTCTGTAATCAAATTGTGTGTTGCCTCTTCAATATCAGTGTACAATTAATTGACTTGAATATATCTTGTGCATTCATCTAGGTATTAATGGAATGAATATTTATTTGTGTTGTAAATTTACATAGAAATCATAATCTTCCAGTAATCGATTTTTGGTATGACATTAAAACTGTTTTACAGGTGTATATCTACTGAGTCCTTATTACACGGACTACACACAGATCTTTGGGTGATCCGGTAGCTATATATAACATAAATCTACTGAGTCCTTATTACACGGACAACACACAGATCTTGGGGTGATCCTGTAGTTATATATAACATATATATACATATTATCAGGACACTGTTGTGTTATATCTGTTGTATTTTTCTTACGTTTTATACTAGTCACACAATTCTATATTCCGTTATTTATTACCCTCAGTTGTTTTATACTTAGGAACAATAATACAAACAAATCACAGTTCATGCACTATAATATGCGTTCCTTATTAGACCAGATGTGCAGTAATCATGGATAACTAACAGAACTGTTTCTGTCTGTTTGACCTTGACTTGAGGTTGACCATTGAACTCCTTACCTGTGTGGGTTACCTGCATGGCTTTCTCTTTTCCAGGTGAGCCAGCGTTACCTCTCCAGAATCTACAGGGACTGGCCGCTCTCTCATCCACTGGGAGTCCGGGTACGTACGCACTTAAAGCCGAGAAAATTGAATGCATTTTGTATTTATTCTTCATGAAGGTTTTATTTAAAGAGAAATTGATTTGGATGTTTAGAATTATTTCACTGTTTGATATGGTCTTTAAGAAATTATCTTCAATAAAAGTCATAATTTGATAGAGCTTCATGTCTTAGTCTCAGTTTCTTCTTCTCCTCTGCCAAGTTTTTTTTGTGTTTTTGTGCATGGAGTTTTGTAAAGATGAGCAATAGCATTGTTTTCTTTTTTATCAGGTGGCCTGGGTGCCTTAGGAATGCAAAGCATAGCAGCATTAAATCAACTTGCAGGAGTGGCAAATTCCAGCTCCGCAGCTTCAGGTAAAACTAGGGAAGATTGGATGATTGGGGTAAAACTAGTCCTCAGTGGATACCTAGTGGGCTGATCTAGCACTGAACACTGTTAGCAAGGAGAGTCTTAGGAACTCATTGTGTGTTGTTTGTTTGAAACATTCAACTAATTACAGAGATTTGGAGGTTTTCCCAAGATGCTTTATCAATTAGAATTTTGCCTTTCTATTCTAATTAACACAAGGAATTAAAATGTCTACTTAACCTAAAAGTTAGATTGGTTTTTATGATATACACACCATGGTTCATAATATATACACCCTGCAGTGGAGAAGTTGAAAAAATGTTGCTATGTCTTCTGCATAGTTTGAATTTAAGGCATCTAAGTCTAAAAGGATATTTTTCTGTAACCAGGCTATATAATGGTTAGTTTGCCGTATAGTTACTAAGTAGCCTATACAGTCTGCTTGATTCAGACCCATTTTCAATCATTAAAGGATATTTAGAAGAGAAAGTAAACCAAACACACCAAATCTTTATGGATATGTTAAGTCCTGTAAAGTGAGCTAAATTCAATGAAACCATCATACAATTGAGAATTTTTCAGTATCACGGTATCAGTTCACAGTGTGTTTTTCAATCATGTTATAACTTGTGATTTCATTACAGATACTGTGTGTTAAAATAGAACTATAAGAGTGCTTGGTTTAGTGTATATGAGACTTCACATGTCATTTAAGGCAAAATAACTGATTACTGTTACATATGAGGCAAACATAAGGGACAGACTCTATTGTTCACTATGTCTATTGGACAATTGTCCTTAAAACAGAAGAATATTCTACCTTATCCAAGTCAAATGACAGTTTAATGATCACCTGCCACTATGTAATTATGCACTGTGATTACATCATCTCTATTTCTGATTGCATGCAGCTTTTGCTCCAAAGGGAGGACCCCCAGGTGAGCAATCTCCCAGCATGCACCATTGTGGTTTGAACATTTCCCAGCATGCATCAGTTATTGTGCATTGATGTAGGATTATGGTAGATCACAGAAAAACTGAGAAATGTTGATGGAAATTGTATTTTGATGTGAATATTTAAAAGTTTCTGCTTTGTAAAGGGTTAGATTAGAGCATTAAATATACTAGTGTTAGGGGGAAAATGCATAGTGATGAATGCAAACAATTGAAATACTAATTCAAAGAGGGCGATATGCAGATCTGCTGCAGTAACTGTAATAAAGAGGTGTTTCAGCTAGCACCTGTTTGTTTACCTGCAGTAACTGTAATAAAGAGGTGTTTCAGCTAGCACCTGTTTGTTTACATGCAGTAACTGTAATAAAGAGGTGTTTCAGCTAGCACCTGTTTGTTTACCTGCAGTAACTGTAATAAAGAGGTGTTTCAGCTAGCACTTGTTTGTTTACCTGCAGTAACTAATAAAGAGGTGTTTCAGCTTGCTGTTTGTTTACCTTTGGTCTATCACCTTCCTCTGTTACCATGTTGAGGAGAATAAGTAGATTATTGTTTTCTGTTGTGACATTAGAACATTTGTAACAGTTTGATGTTTTGTTGTTATTAAACAATGTTAGTGCTACTTTGTTAGAGAAATATTTTGATGACAACAAAATGTAAAGTCCAACTCTGTTAAAAAATAATGTGACCTTTCAGTGCTGATATTTTGACCTCTACACTTTCGGTACAAAGATTTGACAACCTGCCATTTGCTGACTGATTATTTTCCACCATTTTGCTGTGGTTTTATTTGCTAGGAAACTTTCATTAGGATTTGTAAATACATTTTTTGCTTACACTATCTTTGTGCTATTTTGCTAAGCTGTGACAATGCGCTGACACAATATTTGTGTTATAAAGCTTCATTTGACAATGTGCCAGGTGTGCTGACACAGTGTGTTGTTTTACTAGGTTTTGACAATGTGCTGACACAATGTGCTTTTTTATTAGAATTTTACTACGTGCTGACACAATGTTTGTGCTATTTACTAGGACTTGACAATGTGCTGACACAATGTGCTATTTACTAGGACTTG
>WFKH01008362.1:0-19542 GCA_016163765.1 Magallana hongkongensis
GCAGTTATAGGATAAATACTGTTTGACTGTCATTGAAATGTCAGCTTCAATCGTCGATAGATCCCGGCCAGGCCATGATGCCACATTAAGTCAATGATACCAGTCTCCCCCTGCAAGCTTTGGAGATTAAAGCTCTCTCTCTCTGTGAAGAATTAATCCCCGGGCAAAATCGCTGATGCTGGGTGTTAGTTTGACGCCTCGTCATGGCAACCGGTCTCTTCATTAGGTAACCAAGGAAGTGTCAGTTCAATTGTTCTCCCTGACAACCAGAGACAGAAATTCCTCAGGTTCACAAAAGGACTGTTAAGTGGGCATTTAAACAACGCGATCCATAATTGTCCTAAGTCATTCATATTCCAGAGATTAGGCCATTGTTTTTGGCTGATCTGTATTTAACACTAAATTAGGGAGCTTGGCTTACCAGTAACTTTGAAGTGCGAGGTATCTATTATGACATGGCCGACTGAGATCTGATTAACAGGTCGTAGTGTAGCAGATCAGTACCTAGTATCAGGTGGATCAGTCAATCTAAATAATTACCTGAAAGAATAAATATACAACCACAAAGGTATAATAATAGCCCTCGCTCCCACCAACACCTTTATATCTCTGTTCAGGGACTATCGCATACCCCACACAGTAGAGCTGTATAGCCCATTATCAACCGTCTTATTCCATAGTTAACAAATTAAAACAAAGCTTCTGATCTGGTTGAAATGATAAAATGGATATTCTCTTTGTTTCCTAAACCTCTATCAGAGATGTTATCCTCAGGAATTTCTTACCAGTGTAAAGAATGTATACCCAATTTATTTTGAATATTGTAGACCAGAATCTGCCATCATTCAGTATTACTTTACAGTAATTAGCCAGCCATTGTGAGGGGGCGGGTCCATTATGATATTGCACACCACTAGTAGTTACAGATGGACATATTATAGGGGTTTCATTTGTTATACATGAAAAGACAGTATGCTGAAGTATTAATGAACAATTTAATAGTCTCTATGGTCAGTTACAAAGGATTCAATAAAATTTGAAGGAGTGTTTACGGTCAATTTTAGGGGACCAGTTTAATATATACCATTATTTGTAGGTTTTACCATTTCAAAGGGCCAAAAACAATAATTTGATGAGAACCAGTTTAATATAACTTTTTGATATTGTGTAAGTTACAAATATATGCTAGTTAAATGCCTCAAATACAATTATTCAAAAGGAACCAGTTTAATATTAAGTTAGTATATACCATATTGTGCCATAAACCAGTTCAAAAGCTCCAATATGATAATTTGTATCAGATTAATGTCTGCCATATTGTGCCATAAACCAGTTCAAAAGCTCCAATATGATAATTTGAAGGGAATCAGTGTAATGCACATACTATAAATCATATCACACATCTTTATCAGTTTAAAAGGTCAGGGAACCATGTAGTGTAATATTATATGTTTTCCATTTTAAAATAGGATATATATAGATACAATAAGATACAATATGGCAAACAAGTGTGATATTTAGTTGGCATTTTGGCTTGGGTCTTAATTTCCATACACAGGTCTCTCCATATTGCCATAGTTACCAAAGAAAGATCAATTTTAGATTTATGAGGATTCCCTGACACCCTGTTTCTCTGAGAAATGACAGAAATAAAAAACGCGTATCAAAATTTCTCTTTGCAATTTCTTGGTCCTGTCTACCTTTTTAAGTTTTCCCTGTTCCGTGACTGATTAGGACTGTTAATTAATCGTTGTATTCTTTGTCTATTTACAGGCTGCTGTTTTGTCACATTCTACACGAGGAAAGCTGCCTTAGACGCCCAGAATGCACTGCACAATATCAAAACAATGAGTGGGGTGAGTGCCAGTTTACTCAGAACCAGTCAATGCTTGTTAAACAATGTCTCTGAGGTCAAGTTCTGATGATGGTGGGAAGGTCAGAGGTTAAAGTCTGTAAGGGTCAAGGCCATATATCCACGTGAATATGTATCCACTGAACCACTGAACAGTTTCTGAATTCTTGTTTGATTTTAAGTGAATAAGTAGACGAGGGACAGAGTAATTGAAATATGGAATCATTTCCACCCAGTAATGATAGCTGATTAGTGCTGTCATTGTCTGATGTAGACAGGTACATGTATATCATGAGAAGGCTGAATTATCAAGGCCACAAAGTGGAGAAAAGTAGCATGATAGCGTAAATTAAGCAGGCATGACTATGACTTATTGATGGACTGCAAGATATCTTGTGTTCTCCTTAAACACTGACATCATGGACATAATGAATAGTAAAGAGACAACCATTGGTCGTATTGATGGAGAAACAAATTACCCAGGAGTTGATGACTGGAGAAATTGATGGAAAGTGCCTGTCACTGCCGTGTTAATTGAAAATCCTCACCCCCAAGAAAAACTGTCATTTCATCATAACAAAATGTTTTCATGCCTGACACTGAAGATGCAATTCATTTGGAAAAAATTAACACTGCACTTTCTTAGGAAACAAGAGAGGGGACTGTCAAAGATTTTTGTCGTTTAATATTGCAGCGTCTTCAAACTTTGTCAAATTCTCACAAGAATAATGGCACTTGGATGTCTCTAGAATTGCTGATGGTTACAGAGGGATTCGAATTGAAGTTGTATAATCTCTCTCTCATGAACTGTGCTGTAAGGTATGACTATAAATGTGGAGAAATCTGGCAGACTTCAGTGATGGTGATTTGACATCAGCTGTTACATAATTACATCACTGGCCATCAGCTGTTACATAATGATTACATCACTGCCCATATGTCACATCCTGGGTCCAGGGTTCCAACTCCACACATAACTGGGATATACAAAGTCTCAGCTGTTATCGGTCTATACGTAATGGTGCTATTCCATCCTCTGTTGCTTCAGAGAAGGTGAAAGAGGAGGAAGCATCACTTTTATTTATATAGTTTTCTCATAACCAAAGAAGATATATATAGGATATGTTAAAGAAAATTAATTAGATCCTTTTTTATGTGGAGGTCGTATCATTGAATCGTTATTGGTTTCACAATGGACAGATCTCTGCATCAGAATGGATTGGTTTCCATGGGAACACAGGCAGTGGTCCCGTAATCTTTGGGTACATATACTTGGACCATAGACCATGATTTGATCTTTATTCAGAGTTTTGTACTTCAAATGATTGAAAAGCAAAAATCAATACCTTATTGTGGTTAATCTGCTATACAATCAACATTGTCACACATTTCTTGTTTGAAGTGTTTTAAGGGCTGAAGAGTCAAACTGATGGGTTGTAATGCTACAGCTAGTGGACTGTCCTAAAACTGGTCCATGATATGAATTAGCTATCCTTTAGTATCGTAATGTCAGTACTTTCCCAAGTCTCAGGTGATTTGTAGTACTTTTTGTTATGGAGTATGTTAAAACTTATCCTTTAGTACTAGAACCTTTAAAGTACTTTGACCATTCTCTGTATTTTGTTAGTTAGTACTTCTACTATTGTACTGTTACTACTTTGACCAGTCTCTGTAAATGTTTTACACATTTTGTCCCCAATTGCTGGTACCAGATCGTGTCTAATCAGAACTGTTGATGTGTAGGTGGAACAAAACAGATAACACGACGATTTTCTGGTCACCTGTATAGTAAGTCCTCAGCAATGTGTCAATCTCAAGGTTACTACATAGAGTTATTAAAACTACACAATCTTCTTAAATCAGTTGTCTTTTTCATGTCTATCCCTCCCTCCCCTTCCCCCTTCCAATCCATCCCTCACCTGAAAATGTTATACGACTTTCTAGAACTGGATTAAGTTGAAAACCCTGCAAAAAGGAAGGTCTATTACAATAGAATCTAAAATGGCTATGCTTATCTGGTAATGATGGAGTAACATGCATTGCAAACCCTCCCCTGGCCCACATTGTACAGAGAACTGATGACAGGGGCGGTGGAATATGTATGTTAAGTACTGGATACAGATTCGCCCCTGTTCATTTTCATCCCCGTTTTATTTTCGCCCCTTTCACCCTATTTGTCAGTGGGCAAATTTAGGACTGGGCAAATTCAAATGTGTCAAATGACCTCTCTTTTAACACAGTTGTGTCTGGGCAAATTCAAACGGGGCGAAACCATTTGCAAGTGTACAAGGGCGAAAAATGCATGGGGCAAAAATAACCCTGTATACAGTATGTGTCCCAGAGTATCCCCAGGTTTCTTGAAAGAGAATGTTTGTTATGTTTGCTGGAGACACTGCAATGGAGCTGCCTAGCATTCTGCATGGTTGCTGTCTAGCATTGCTAAGGTGTTTGTCATCAGTATCTTGATGTATTGTCGTAGATCTACTTACATACCAGAGTACTCCGTACTGACGAATCTGTACAAATTCCGACCAAAGTAGACATGATGGGTATAAACTCAGCCTCTCTGTGACATGATGGGGATTCTGCTGTCAGTGGGCATCATACTAGTACCAAGTGATAGGCTGGAGAGAATTCCCATTTACCGCGGCTTCTCATACTAAGCTAAGGACATCATCTACAGAATCCACTTCTTCCATTCCTGGAGTGTGATTTGGGGGGGGGGGGGAGCAATGCATTAAAGTCAGCTAATTTATTTGTTATGTCTGTCTTTGGACACCACAACAAAGACATCGGTGTGATTTTGTGTTCTTGTGACTGCCGATTTAGGGTCGTACTAGACTTGTTTTTATGTATAATAATATGAACTGTAGGAATTCCACATTGTAGTTGTATCTATGTGTAATAATACTAAATCGCAGGTGCCCTTTACAGTCATAGCATTGTTGCTTTATTTCATATTCATATACTTAAATCAATAGTCAAAATAACACTTCAGCTCCAAGGCTTTACAATCACTGATGTAATGATTTCATACATAATTTGTAGAATAAATCTGATTATTAATGCAAGGTTTCTATGATTTAATAACTTGTGTATAAGTCTTTTTGGGGTGTGAATTTAGGAATTAGTGCAAGGTTTCTATAATTTCATGTATACCATTTTACCTGAGGCTTCAGGAAATTGGGTATACCTGTCTTCTACCTGTGATAATTGGACTATACCTGTCTACCAGAATGTTGATCTCTAAAGGTGTATATTACAATCAGACCCCCTTCCTATGATTGACAGCTCATTGCTTCATCATGAAATTTTCAGTACCTGTCTATATCCTGTTTTAATTAGATTTGAAACGGGTCCTGATTGGGGGGAATCCCCCTGGTTCCTGACCAGTAATGGTAGATAACCCCCCTTATGTTGTCAGTCTGTAATAACTGACAATGAGGGGAGATCAATAATGCAGAGGATAGACTGCTGCCTTGCCTGACCACCCCTCATAGATCAATCAGCCGCCACCCCTCACAAACCAGCCTCTGTTTTATTGATGCTAATTATCACCTCATTATGTTGTTCTCAGGTAACTGGCCTTGGATTCAGACAGGTGACGTAGTCTGCACCCACTTCTCCCCATCGGGAGAATTATCTGTAATTCCAACCAATACCATCAGTGCAATTGTTTCTCGATCTTTACATATTTTTGGGAATTTCTTTCAACTTTTTATAGATCATAACCATAAAAGTCCTGTGCTTCTCTTTATTACCTAGAATTCTCTGAGTTCATATTACAAGGAATTTTCTATCACAGAGTTTCCACTCCTGTCACAATGTTTACGTTTCTCTTGAATTTTCTCCCACCTCCAGTCATATGTCCTCAGAATTTCTGATTATTTTCTGCTTATGAAGTTAATGAAATATGCAAATAACTTTTGGCATATAGCTCTAATTGTATTCAAATAGTACAGGTATGATTACAAAAATATACTGTATTTTGATGGGGTTTTTTTTCCAATAGATGCATCACCCCATACAGATGAAACCAGCCGACAGTGAGAAAAGGAACGGTAAGTGTACACTTAGTGACCACAACCTTGTCATAAATAGTATCCACAAAAACATTGCACCCCATGTCTTGTCATAAATAGGAGGGAGGTTATGTTATCTACAAAAACACTGCATCCCATGAATTTTAAATTGTCTTTAGTTGCAGCTCGAACAATTATTTGTCTGAGTTCTGTTAATGTTCTGTTAATGTTTACCCACTGTAATATGAGGTGTTATTTAAAAACAGATGTTTGTGTTCTGTAATAATTTTTGGGAGTATTTTAATAGTGAATTCCAGATGTCTGTTATGAATGTGTTGGTATTTTATTTGTTTATTTACGTTCATTACTTTATTAAACTGTGACTTCGCAGATGTACACGATTCTAGAGGCTTATTTTTACAAACAGATAACTAAGTTTGGAAATAAAATCTAAGCAGGTTTTGAATGGAGATATACCGGAATATACAAGGTTTGAATGAAGCATTATCAGAAAATCTAAATTGTAGTGATATGCAGTTATTAACGGAATCTGTGTTGTTTTCATTTTATGAGATATCTGAGGAACTTACTGATAAACTCAAACAAATTCCTAGTAATTGTGTATGGGAGTTTAGATTTCTGTACCCTATGAACTAACTCCCAGACGTGGTTTCATTTCCACACCTGTCGTGTACAAACATCTAAAAACAAGCATTAACTGTAAGATACAGCATCAGAGAAAAACCTCACAATCAGCTGAGTAAATCAAAAAGTCAGAGCCAATAAGAATGAAGGCCGGAAAAGCTCCCATGGGATTTATTCTCTTGTGAATGAGACAGTACGTAGTCCAACAAGTTTTGTATAAATATTTCTCAATGAAGAACGTCCCAATTACCTGTAGATAACATATTCATCTCTATCATAGCTCCAGTTCATGATATCTGGGCCACTCATAAACAAACAATATTTGTGCAGGTAATGTTGCACAAAAAGTGATGTATCAAAGTGAAAATTCTGTCTGAGGTTTATTCAGGTAAAACTCAACACCCAGAAATTAAAGCTGGACTGTTGATTACAAATTCATTAACAACATGCATGATTCAGACCCTAGACTATATATCATAAAATCTGATAGAGGAAATTCTAGTTAGTGTGTGAGAATGGCAGACTTTGCATGATTGAACATCCTCCTGATCTTTGAGGCCAGAGATCTGTACTGTAACACCTGACCTTTCGAGTTAAATAAGTCATTTTTACTAACCAAGTTTTCTCTCAAATTTTATTTATAGAGGAGAGAAAGTTGTTTGTTGGAATGATTTCCAAGAAGTGTTCAGAGAGTGATGTCAAAATGATGTTTGCCCCCTTTGGTTCCATTGAAGACTGTACGATATTAAGGGACCAGAACGGCCAAAGTAGAGGTAGGAAAATGTCGGAATCCAGAACGTGAAATATTTAAATCGTACAGGAAGGTACAACATAGTCAGAATCAAGTGTCAAGTGTGATGTTGATTGAAATCTAGAAGTCTATGTCTCAATCCATACTTGTTTGCCATAGAGTAAAATGCAACACCCAGGTTAATAGGAAATATAACAAATCTCTCATCTCTAGGTTATTATGTAATAAATCTCAATTTGTTTGTCAATAGTTGACATAATGGTTGCCCTTTTTGATTTGGAGCTCAACTAAAACTCATGTGTATCTTTTAACTAGTGTCACTACATCCTTGTTCCACAAGGTCTGTAATAGTTTAGCTGACACCTCAAAGTACAGGGGATGTATTTACTGTGTGTGTTACGAAATAAACTTACCAAACTTAATATATCATAAAAATATTGCAGGTTGTGCATTTGTTACATACGCCAACAGACAGTCGGCATTGAATGCCATAAAGAACATGCATCATTCACAGACCATGGAGGTAAGAACAAAAAAGAGGTAAAGGGGGCAACCCTGTCATAGACTTTACAAAGGGGGCAACCCTGTACTAGGCCTCTCAAAGGGGGCAACCCAGTACTAGACCATCAGCAACAAACTTAATGTTTAAATATATATGTATATGTAGAGGAAAATCAAGATGCCTGCTTTCCTTAATATTTTAAATATTTTTTAAATTAATTCTTATATACTGAATGTTTTTAAATAACTTGAACATTACATGCTTGGAGATATTAAGAACTGAGCGATTGTTAAAACTTCACATCACACATCATCAATCAACAACAAACTTAGATCCTTGAATGCTTCAGTTTTTACCTTGCTGATGACACATTCGGAGATCAAGAGATTTAATCTTGTTTTACAGGGCTGCTCTTCACCTATAGTTGTAAAATTTGCAGACACACAAAAAGAAAAGGAAGCGAAAAAATTACAACAGATCAATCAAAATCTGTGGAACATATCAGCTGGGGGTGTGACAGGTTTCTCACCCCAGTACATCACAGTGAGTATCTGAAAGGTTGGGGGTATCAAACCCTTTGTCATCCTTCCCATAACTTCCACTCTACGACATAAATCTCAGCCAACCCCACTCCCATCTTTCTTCTCTCTCTCTTATCTCCCTCTCTGTCTCTCAAAATAATGTAGATATACTTTATACATGCATTTAGAATAAATACCAATGAAGATGTACTCAAATCTCCCTTGGTTATGATACTCTGATAGTTCGTTATGTATATCAAAAGCTGAAAAGAATCTATTTTTGATTATCTCAGATTGAGTTTAACACTATAAAACTTTCTGGAGATCTTAACAAAGTCACAGCCCTCTGATCTGTTTCTGCTCTATGTAGTAGTAGGAGTAGGAGGGTCGCGGATTGTCTGGCATTGTTTGTAATTTGTTGGCATATCACAGATCTCTGGAAGGGGAGGGAAGCAGGGCAGACACAATAACTGGGGGTAAATCAAGCGTGACTCGCTGTAGAAGTCGTTCAGGCGTAGAGAAGTAGCGCTCACTGTGAAGGCTCCCTTTATCAGATTAACGGGGTTTTTAACGACTGTTTTGTCTGACATCCTCATCTTGTACCAGTCCTTACTGTGTAAGATACCTGACAATCAGAGACAGTCATCTACTCACTCTGTTATATAGAGCGTCATCCTGTTAGGGAGAAACAACAAAGCTACAACAACAAAGCCACAAGGTGTGTCAGGTGTCTGATTGATTGGATTTTATTAAATGTAAAAAAAAAAATTCTTTGAATAGAAAAAGAGAGAGAGGTGTTTTGATACTGCAGTCACTCAGCTTTCTTGTACTATCAGTCATGTTCTATATTGTTCTTTGTCATTATGTAAGATTGTCTCACAAACCCTTATCAAAGATTATATCAGAACCATGTGACTTTCACACCTGATCCACTGTCTGGGAGCACAAAGCTCAGCAGCCAGAATCGGCTGTGTTCTAGAATTGCGCTCTGGCTTCCCCCTGTAATCACATGTAAAGTGCGGACCTGCAGGGAAGCAATAAAAAGGGACATGTGTCTGAATGTTTCAGACCTTGGGGGAAAAAGTTTTCTAAGGCTTCCTGGGGTTAAATGCCTCAATGTATGTCAGACCACTTCTGTGCTCAAAATTAAGATGATTTCTATCTCTGATATCAACTTTACTTTTAAAAAATCTCTTTTTTCTTCCTCCTCTCTTTATGTTCTAATCTCAGTTCATAAACTAATGTTGCATACAACATTTTTAGCTCACCGAGACGAAGTCGGGGGGAGCTTATGCTATACCCTCGGCGTCGGCGTCGGCGTCGGCGTCCGGACCTGGTTAAAGTTTTTGTTGCAGGTCCTGTATCTAACTTATTACTTGTCCTATCTTCACCAAACTTGCATGAATGATGCATCTGGACCTACTAATGGACTTGAGAGACTTGGATGCTGAATCTGGGCCATGAATTTCAGATGCTGGAGGAGGTTAAGGTGTTTGGAGCAGGTTAAAGTTTTTGTTGCAGGTGCCCTTTGATAGCCATTTCTAAGTTACTACTGGTCCAAACTTCACCAAACTTGCATAGATGGTGTGTCTTATGATACTGATGCACCTGAAAGGCTTGAATGCTGAATCTGAGCCATAGGTTTCGGATGCTGGATGAGGTTAAGGTTTTTAGAGCTGGTTAAAGTTTTTGGAGCAGGTGCCCTCTGATGATTATATCTTACTTACTACTGGTCCTAACTTCACCAAACTTGCATGGATCGTGTGTCTTATGATACTTTTGCACCTGACAGGCTTGAATGCTGAATCTGAGCCAAAGGTTTCGGATGCTAGATGAAGTTAGGTTTTTCGAGCAGGTTAAAGTTTTTGTTGCAGGTGCCCTTTGATAGCCATTTCTAAGTTACTACTGGTCCCAACTTCACCAAACTTGCATAGATGGTGCGTCTTATGATACTGATGCACCTGACAGGCTTGAATGCTGAATCTGAGCCATAGGTTTCGGATGCTGGATGAGGTTAAGGTTTTAAGAGCTGGTTAAAGTTTTTAGAGCAGGTGCCCTCTGATGATCATATCTTAGTTATTACTGGTCCTAACTTTACCAATCTTACTTGGATGGTGTGTCTTATGATACTGATGCACCTGACAGGCTTGAATGCTGAATCTGAGCCATAGGTTTCGGATGCTGGATGAGGTTTAGTTTTTTTGGAACAGGTCACATGTTTAATACATGTAGGTAATAGCACTATTTCAAACTTGCATATATGATCTAACTATAATATAAATGAATGGCAGAGGTAGCTTCAGATGCAGAGCCTGACCTCCATTATCAAGGATGCTAAAAAATATATCTTAGTTATTTCTGGTCCTAACTTCACCAAACTTGCAAGGATGGTGCGTTTTATGATACTGATGCACCTGACAGGCATGAATGCTGAATCTGAGCCATAGGTTTCGGATGCTGGATGAGGTTAAGGTTTTAAGAGCTGGTTAAAGTTTTTAGAGCAGGTGCCCTCTGATGATTATATCTTAGTTATTACTGGTCCTTACATCACCAAACTTGCAGGGATGATGCATCTCATGATACTGATGCATCTGACAGGCTTGAATGCTGAATCTGAGCCATAGGTTTCGGATGCTGGATGAGGTTTAGTTTTTTGGAACAGGTTACATGTTTTATAGATAATAGCTTGCATAATTGATTTAACTATAATATAAATGAATTGCAGAGGTAGCTTCAGATGCAGAGCCTGATCTCCATTATCAAGGATGCTAAAAATTCTCCTACCTCACTCAAACCTACTTGATAGATGTGTTTGTTGTTAAATGATATAACATGATTCCTATGATATAGTATTCTATGATATGATACACTATTGTTTTATATGATACAATGTTATATCATACATTATATTGTAAAAAGTTATATGATATGATATGATATTGTATCAATTTTTTTGTACATTATTATATGATATTGTATTATGATATTGTTATGTATAGTATTGTATATTATTATACAATATTGTAGAATATGATATTGTATAATATATTATTTTATCGAATGATATTGTTTCATATTATATTGCAATATATGATATTGTATCATATGATACGATATTGTATATTATAATTATATCATATCGTATGATACAATATTGTATAATATGATATTGGTTTATATAATATATTGTTATATAATACATGAAATTGTATTATATGATATTATAAGATATTATATAATATGATATTGTATAATATGATATTGTATCATATGATATGATATTGTATAAAATGATATTGTATAATATTGTATTATATAATATCGAACTGTATCAGATGATATTGTATCATATGATATGATACAATGTTTTATCAAATTATATTGTATCATATGATATAATATTGTATAAAATGATATTGTATAATATTGTATTATATAATATATTACTATATCAAATTATATTGTATCATATGATACAATAGTGTGTATTAAATATGATACAATATCATACAATACAATATTATACTATATTATACAATATAATATTATATGTTACAATATTGTGATGTATTATGTGATATGATATAGTATCAAATAATGCTATATTGTATTTATATTAGGTATTATGATATTGTATTATGTGATTAAATACAATAATGTATAACACGATACAATGTCATATTATATGTTACAAAATCATATTGCATCAATATTTATTACAGTATTATATTGTATTAAATGATATATATTGTAAGTATCATTGGATGCAATATCATATTTTATATTATTGTATTGATAAACATTGTATCTTATAATAATGTATGAAATGAACA
Organism: Magallana hongkongensis; assembly: GCA_016163765.1. Taxonomy (NCBI): domain Eukaryota; kingdom Metazoa; phylum Mollusca; class Bivalvia; order Ostreida; family Ostreidae; genus Magallana; species Magallana hongkongensis. Next base: position 12,127 of record WFKH01008362.1, read on the forward strand.
TATGATTATCATACAATTTTTTTACATATGATATACGATATTGTGTCAAAACAGTATCCATGAATATCCAAGATCATTAACTATGATTTTCATATAATATGATGAGGTGGTTTTATAAAGGTGATGCCTCATAAAGTTGATGCCTCGTCTCGGTGAGCTTTGTAATCTGTGATTACCTATGTTTTTTCAAGAGGGCTGGATGGTTGTGGCCATTTTTTAGACTATATCAATCTCCTTAAGAAGAAGAGCTTTGTATAAAGATATAGCAAAATATTTAGATTTCAGCTAAGATACATGCATTTGTTCTTTACTTAATTATAGATTATAGCTAAGCGAACCATATCTAAAAATTAAAGGAAGATCTGATGGTTAATTTGTTGACCACCCAGCCTATTAAAATTGTGGTATTTATTTCATTAAATTAACTTTTTCAACCAATAGATGACAGTCTTGGATATGATCTTAACTTTATTCCTTGTTCTAGTTGTTACAACAGGCAGCATTGGCTGGGAACCTGGGACTTCTCAACACAGGAAACATTGGTAAGTCACCCCTACTCCCAGATTGTCACATTTATGACCCTAAAACTTATATGAAACATGGCCATGATTTCACAATGATGTAGATTCAAAAAACTTAGTATTACATTTTTTTGTACAAAACCAAGTGAAAAGAAAAAAAAAATCGGTCATAAAGTAGATTGATTTAGGGACCTGAAGTGATGAAATTTTAACTCAATAAACAGTTACATAATTGTGTTCATTTATGATTGTAAGGGTCAGAGACATGAGAATTTTTAGCTCAGTTCAACAGTTTGAGAACGGTGCACAGATTCCTCAGATAATAACACTGTTAGATCATGGTCACGTTTCTGGTTTCCACTTGAATCTGAACGGAGTGCTTCCGATGAGAGTTTGGTGTGTTTAACCTGTCTGTAAGTGAGAGTAGGAAAACGGATTCCGAAACCTTTACTCTGTAGAACAGTGGAGGATTAGCATGGGAGCATTAGTAGGCATGACTGAAGGAATGCTCTAATAACTGTATGATATAACGCATGAAGCTCTGATGTGCTACCCCTGCTTGTCACAGAAATCCCCCCCCCAAAATTTAACAGTATTATTCCTTTGGAAATTGAGATATATTTTACAGAATTTGTATTTGCTTTCAATTTTTTCTGATGTATTTGCCAGGTAAATGATAATTTTTTTTATGGATGTATAATTTTTACTGATTTTACGAGTTTGAACTCGAGTGTAACGTGTGTGTGCGGTGATTTCAGCCTCCTCGACTGGCAGCACTAATCCCCTTGCCGTTCAGCAGTTACTGTTGGCGGCAGTCAGTGCCGCGGCGGCTGGAAATAATTCAGGTATACCACAAACGCCGCTATTGTGCTAGTAGTCTGCCATTATAGCTGTAGTAACCACCGGTGTCCAAATCTGGGGCAGATCCAAGTCTTCATCAAAGAGGTGTATTCTTTAAAAAATATAATAAAGAATTGTAAGAGATGATTTATTCTGAAGACAGAACTCTTCTTTTTTTCAATGTACATGATATATAATCATATATATAGAATTATTTAAATATGAAGTTTTAGACCGATAGATTTGGACACCTTCTGAGTGGCGCTGTATTTTTTTATTTTTATGGTGGACAGGGTTGTACAAACTTTGACTTGGTTGGGAATGTTTTACAAACTTTGACAGTGGTGTAGAGATCTTTTAAAGACTGATTTCCTCTCTGGTTGTTGGTGTCTGATAGGAAATTCTCCTTAACTGGGTACAGCTATGTTGGGATTGTAAGCAGTGATTGTTTAAGCGGAGTTCTTCTAAGTACAAAAGGTTCTTAACAGAGTGCAGTGATCAATGATACATATAGGGACCTCATGGCCTGGTGTGATCAATGATACATATAGGGACCTCATGGCCTGGTGTGATCAATGATACATATAGGGACCTCATGGCCTGGTGGATGCTTTATGTGCATTGACCAAATAAACCTGTCTTACGCTTAATAGGTGGTACTTATGTAATTTAATGCAGATGGTTGAGAATTTTAGAGGGAAAGATTTTATGAAGATAAAAAGTTTGGGATGGTATTAAGGTTACTTTCAGAAATTGGGTTTCTTTCGCGCAGCTGTAAATCAACAATTGTCTTTAAATATCCTTACTTTAGAGAGGGCTACAGTTTAGCACAAAAGTTTTGTTTTTAAAGCCTAATTAAAGACCCCCATTCCATTGAGGAAAAGCTTGACTTTCTAATATTGTGCAATAATTTTGAAAATTGAACAGAAATATGAATACTTCAATATATATTACACCGATCAGCTTGTCTTTAAAATAGTTTGATACTATTTAAATTTAGATTATTGAAGTATGCAATCCCATGTTAAGGGACTGTTATGCTGATGATATTAGGATCAATGTTATGATAAGGGAATTTTCAGCTGGTGATAAATAGAATTTAGGATCTGAATCCTGGAAGATTAACTGTTAGAGTTTGAATCTGGGATCAAAGCTAGGAAAGTAGTCCTTTGTTAAAGGATTGAAGGAATCAAGGAATTTATACATTTTTAGAAGACTTTTAACTGGTGGTATTTGAATCTAGGATCCAAAGACTAGATGTCTAGCTCTGTGATAAAAGATTTTTTAGCTGTTTTTCAGTGTGTCTTGGATCTCAAAAGAAGTAAATACTTTAAAGGAGTCACAATTATTTCTATCAGATAATAAGTTTGACCATGTTCTGTCAATCTGCTTCGATTCTATGGCTGTTTTTGAACTTTATTTCCTGCTTATCTTGTACCATTATCTGCTGCTATAATTAACTGGTTTGAAGTGACTTTATAGTGATTTTAAGTTTGGAGTCATATGGTGATTTTTACATGAGTAGTTTGCACATTTTTATTTTTCAATGGTGTGTGCACATTTTATGTAATTTATGAAAGAATTTACATTGAGGTTAAAATATATAGAACTGTTATGTAAAGTAATGTATTTTTGTACAATATTACCAATGGATTAACACAGATGTACAAATGGATGTTAAATAAGTGAAGGTTTGATTCCAATCAACAGGGCTACTAGCGGCCCTCGCCGCTCTACAAAGCAACAGCAGCGGGGGGAATATGTCATCTCCCTGCCATACGCCAACAAGTGCTAGCAATTCCAGTGGATCAGGTACACATTGTACAACTGGTGTTACATCTCTCCAGGCCTCATTGTATCACAGCCCCCCCCCCCCCCAAAAAAAAAAAACAAGTAAAAGTAACAAGAGTAGTAAAAACTTTACTTTTGTTGACAGAATTGCAGATAAATTTTGTTATCATATTTTTAATAAAGTGTTCAATTGGTTTAAGTTTTCAATGAATACAAATTATCTCCCAATATTTTACCCATGCTTTACACGCCAAGCAATGGGCCCAGAAGGTGGGCACCGACCTTGGGCCCTGACCTTGAGCACTGACCTTGGGGGTGGGGGTGGGGTGATTACAGTGGGGCCGGCCTACCTTCTTGTGACCGCTAGCTGTACATCTCTTCTCCCGGCTTCTGTTGTATCTATTTTTATTTCTTTTTGTATTTTCATATTTAGCATGAAATGATTGTTTTCTTGCATTCTCAGTCTTTTGCCAAAGCAGTGGTCTTTTATAGAAAACAAGAAGTTGGTATGAACGAGTCTCTAGTCAGACCAATGCTTTTGGTTCAGCACTTTTCCATATTTTTTTTTCAACTAGCTGATTGGTTTATGCATGACTATCTATGGTTTATGCATGACCATCTATGGTTTATGCATGACCATCTATATTACTGATGGCTTTTTGATCAGTAGCTTGTTTTTTCTATGCACTGTTAAAGATGTGTCTTTTTTCTATTTGATATTTTGTTAGATTTCCTAGAATCCTTTTCATTCTTTGCTTTCACTATTAATCAAGAATCAACAGGAACATTTTTGGTTTTGGACAAATATTCCTTTCACAATAAATAAACATATAATGTATTGGCTTGAAATTAAAGTAATCTGGTTTTAAAGTTTTGGCTGAATTCTAGTTTCTGTTCTCAGATCTTGTTATTCATCATCCCAACAAGAAGAAATGAACTGACTATTTTTTAGTTGTTGAAGAAAATGAGAGAAAGAAAGGGAAAGCAAAAGAAAGATGGGTTATACTTTTATAAGCAGATATTTGATTGGATTGATGTAATCAATTTATGACTCTTTTTTTATTTATAACATATATAACACTTTTTTTCTTGCATGTGAATTTCTCCTTCTTTATATTGGCACTTGCATTATATATTAGATATTTTTTAAAGATTTTACTGGATTTGATGAGCACTAGAATCTCATTTTCATTGTTGCATATATTCTGTAATCAAATTGTGTGTTGCCTCTTCAATATCAGTGTACAATTAATTAACTTGAATATATCTTGTGCATTCATCTAGGTATTAATGGAATGAATATTTATTTGTGTTGTAAATTTACATAGAAATCATAATCTTCCAGTAATCGATTTTTGGTATGACATTAAAACTGTTTTACAGGTGTATATCTACTGAGTCCTTATTACACGGACTACACACAGATCTTTGGGTGATCCGGTAGCTATATATAACATAAATCTACTGAGTCCTTATTACACGGACAACACACAGATCTTGGGGTGATCCTGTAGTTATATATAACATATATATACATATTATCAGGACACTGTTGTGTTATATCTGTTGTATTTTTCTTACGTTTTATACTAGTCACACAATTCTATATTCCGTTATTTATTACCCTCAGTTGTTTTATACTTAGGAACAATAATACAAACAAATCACAGTTCATGCACTATAATATGCGTTCCTTATTAGACCAGATGTGCAGTAATCATGGATAACTAACAGAACTGTTTCTGTCTGTTTGACCTTGACTTGAGGTTGACCATTGAACTCCTTACCTGTGTGGGTTACCTGCATGGCTTTCTCTTTTCCAGGTGAGCCAGCGTTACCTCTCCAGAATCTACAGGGACTGGCCGCTCTCTCATCCACTGGGAGTCCGGGTACGTACGCACTTAAAGCCGAGAAAATTGAATGCATTTTGTATTTATTCTTCATGAAGGTTTTATTTAAAGAGAAATTGATTTGGATGTTTAGAATTATTTCACTGTTTGATATGGTCTTTAAGAAATTATCTTCAATAAAAGTCATAATTTGATAGAGCTTCATGTCTTAGTCTCAGTTTCTTCTTCTCCTCTGCCAAGTTTTTTTTGTGTTTTTGTGCATGGAGTTTTGTAAAGATGAGCAATAGCATTGTTTTCTTTTTTATCAGGTGGCCTGGGTGCCTTAGGAATGCAAAGCATAGCAGCATTAAATCAACTCGCAGGAGTGGCAAATTCCAGCTCCGCAGCTTCAGGTAAAACTAGGGAAGATTGGATGATTGGGGTAAAACTAGTCCTCAGTGGATACCTAGTGGGCTGATCTAGCACTGAACACTGTTAGCAAGGAGAGTCTTAGGAACTCATTGTGTGTTGTTTGTTTGAAACATTCAACTAATTACAGAGATTTGGAGGTTTTCCCAAGATGCTTTATCAATTAGAATTTTGCCTTTCTATTCTAATTAACACAAGGAATTAAAATGTCTACTTAACCTAAAAGTTAGATTGGTTTTTATGATATACACACCATGGTTCATAATATATACACCCTGCAGTGGAGAAGTTGAAAAAATGTTGCTATGTCTTCTGCATAGTTTGAATTTAAGGCATCTAAGTCTAAAAGAATATTTTTCTGTAACCAGGCTATATAATGGTTAGTTTGCCGTATAGTTACTAAGTAGCCTATACAGTCTGCTTGATTCAGACCCATTTTCAATCATTAAAGGATATTTAGAAGAGAAAGTAAACCAAACACACCAAATCTTTATGGATATGTTAAGTCCTGTAAAGTGAGCTAAATTCAATGAAACCATCATACAATTGAGAATTTTTCAGTATCACGGTATCAGTTCACAGTGTGTTTTTCAATCATGTTATAACTTGTGATTTCATCACAGATACTGTGTGTTAAAATAGAACTATAAGAGTGCTTGGTTTAGTGTATATGAGACTTCACATGTCATTTAAGGCAAAATAACTGATTACTGTTACATATGAGGCAAACATAAGGGACAGACTCTATTGTTCACTATGTCTATTGGACAATTGTCCTTAAAACAGAAGAATATTCTACCTTATCCAAGTCAAATGACAGTTTAATGATCACCTGCCACTATGTAATTATGCACTGTGATTACATCATCTCTATTTCTGATTGCATGCAGCTTTTGCTCCAAAGGGAGGACCCCCAGGTGAGCAATCTCCCAGCATGCACCATTGTGGTTTGAACATTTCCCAGCATGCATCAGTTATTGTGCATTGATGTAGGATTATGGTAGATCACTGAGAAAAACTGAGAAATGTTGATGGAAATTGTATTTTGATGTGAATATTTAAAAGTTTCTGCTTTGTAAAGGGTTAGATTAGAGCATTAAATATACTAGTGTTAGGGGGAAAATGCATAGTGATGAATGCAAACAATTGAAATACTAATTCAAAGAGGGCGATACGCAGATCTGCTGCAGTAACTGTAATAAAGAGGTGTTTCAGCTAGCACCTGTTTGTTTACCTGCAGTAACTGTAATAAAGAGGTGTTTCAGCTAGCACCTGTTTGTTTACATGCAGTAACTGTAATAAAGAGGTGTTTCAGCTAGCACCTGTTTGTTTACCTGCAGTAACTGTAATAAAGAGGTGTTTCAGCTAGCACTTGTTTGTTTACCTGCAGTAACTAATAAAGAGGTGTTTCAGCTTGCTGTTTGTTTACCTTTGGTCTATCACCTTCCTCTGTTACCATGTTGAGGAGAATAAGTAGATTATTGTTTTCTGTTGTGACATTAGAACATTTGTAACAGTTTGATGTTTTGTTGTTATTAAACAATGTTAGTGCTACTTTGTTAGAGAAATATTTTGGTGACAACAAAATGTAAAGTCCAACTCTGTTAAAAAATAATGTGACCTTTCAGTGCTGATATTTTGACCTCTACACTTTCGGTACAAAGATTTGACAACCTGCCATTTGCTGACTGATTATTTTCCACCATTTTGCTGTGGTTTTATTTGCTAGGAAACTTTCATTAGGATTTGTAAATACATTTTTTGCTTACACTATCTTTGTGCTATTTTGCTAAGCTGTGACAATGCGCTGACACAATATTTGTGTTATAAAGCTTCATTTGACAATGTGCCCTGTGCTGACACAGTGTGTTGTTTTACTAGGTTTTGACAATGTGCTGACACAATGTGCTTTTTTATTAGAATTTTACTACGTGCTGACACAATGTTTGTGCTATTTACTAGGACTTGACAATGTGCTGACACAATGTGCTATTTACTAGGACTTG
>WFKH01008363.1:13032-42727 GCA_016163765.1 Magallana hongkongensis
AGATAAACAAGGATATCTAAGCAAACAGACAGATAAACAAGGATATCAATGGTTTAAAGAGGCTGGGTGGTCAACATCATCAGGTCTACCTTAAAGTTTGGAATATGATATTTCTGGCCATAAACTAACACTAAGTAAAGAAATAATCTAAATATTTTAGCTGTAGAATTTAAATTTATACAGAGCTCTTCTTCTTAAGGAGATTTAAATAGTCGAAAAATTGGTAATGACAATTGAGCCCTCTTAACACGTGTATTTCAAATTAATTTCAATAAATAATTGAACAAAAGTGGATATTCTTGCTCTTTACTCATATGTAAAAGATATCCTTTATTCCAAATGAGCAATGTAAAAATTAAATTTGATTGGATGTAGTATTAATTCCTGTTTGCTAGTGTTTACAAAAAATCGAGCAACTTAGAAATCCAATATTGCTATTCTTTCATATAAATAAATTTTTTGGTGTAACAAATGAACAGTATTGTTAGTCTAGCTTCTCAAAAATAACTTGCTGGAGTACCCATATGATATCATCGAGGAAAAATGAAGTTACGTCACAAACACTCACCTCCATGGAGCTGGAACGCTATGGCGCTGATGTCGGCGCTGTTCTCAAAGGTCGCCAGAGTGCCTCCTAACGCTCGGCACATTTCCTAAGGAAGAACAGAACTTGCATTAATTGAAGCTTGATGATGTATATAACACCATTACAATAACCATTATGAAAAAATACGTAATGGTTGTTAAAGGGGCATGGTCACGATTTTGGTCAACTTTTAATTTTCTATTTTTATTGTTTACAATGCTTAAGTAATGCATTTCTAATGATCAACAAAAATTTGAGTGTCAGTTTTAGAGTTATAAGCAGGATACAGAACTTATAATTCTTTGTTTTGCAAACAAGGCTCGTGCCATTTTTTTGTTAACATTGGTTCAATACACCGGTAAAAGTTCTTTTTTATTCTGATTTTTCTATCTGCTAATTTGTTTTGAACATAAATTAACAGTTCCTAGTGTTTGTCGCATTCAAAATGTAAACAAAAACATGACCTGAGCTTTATTTACATAATAAAGAATTGTGAGCTCTGTATCTCGCTTATGATTCTTAGACTGATACTCAAATTTTGGTTGACTATTAGAAATGCCTAAATGAAGCATTGTAAACATTAAAAACGGAAAAATGAATTTTGACCAAAATCGTGACCATGCCCCTTTAAAAGGTGATAAAATATACACTTATATAGGTATAATCATATTGTAAAGTTACATTACCAAATTTTGACGATATATACTGCAGTAAAGAGTAACCATTGTTACCTGGGCTTCCGGCCACGTGAGTTTGGCGTGGCTGATCATATAGCAGTGGCTGTCCACCTGTCTCCAATCCTGGGGGCAGACACCAAACACCGCGGGAACTGTGGACAGACAGACAGGGTGGTAACAAAAGGTAGATACATTATATAAATATTGCCTGTTTGGGAGGGTAACAGTTGAAATTGACACCCCCGAGAAAAACCATATGGTTTTCGAGGGGTGTCAATTTCAACGGGTACCCTCCCAAACAGGCACTATTTATTCTATTATACTGAATGTCTTAATTTTAAAGAAAACTTTACTGCTTTTAAAGGGACATGGTGACGCACAAACCCATGATTTAGCAAATATCGAATTTTGACACGATTTCCACGTATTTTATATATCATATGAAAAGATGAACTTTTGAAAAATTACGGTGTTCAAAAGTAAATAAATCAAATTAAAAAGAGAAAAATAGAATTAAGCGTTGGGCCAACACGAAAATATTGAGTTTTCCTTCCGCTTCATCGCCACGCAAGCGCAATGGAATGTAAATACTCCAGCGTGGCATACATTATGAGCCAGAAGCCTCTCATTGAAACATGATGTCTTCGAGAACTATATATTTATTAAGATGCATTCTCTATTTCTCTATTAATGCATATTTCTTACCACAGACATCGAATAGCTTCAAATTCAAATTCTTTTTTTAGTGTGTCAATCCAACTGTAACTATTTTTAGACAGAAATCGCAATCACGTGACACTAAACCAATGTCCAAAACAACTCGGTTTGTTTACGTGTGCAATTTCCGGATGAGTGTTAATGACTTGTAAATTGATAGGTGATGACTTGTGATGCGTGAAACCTTCCGTATGATGAAATTTCAAGAAGCTCTTCTTATTTCCGTTGTCATAATCGAAAAGTAAAACATCTATTCTGAGTCACCGTGCCACTTTAAATTGAATTCTACGGCGAACCGTACGCGCATAATTTACGCGCATGTAACAATTCGTTGTGTTACCCGTTGCCAAGTGTGTTGCTAACGCTGAGGATAATAGAACGGATTATAAACTGCGTCTAAACCAATCAAATTTCAGTATTTAACATGAAAGTATAATAAAACAAACTGTTACCAAATTGCCTTTCTTTCTAAAACAAAGCTGATAGTTACATAAAAAACTATAAACGCTATGTTTTTCTTATACTATATATAACTAAGCTTATAGCTAACAACTAAGGAATACGGGATCATTCTTTGAGTATGAGGGTGATAATTTTGGTTGGGACGTGATCAAATCCAATAAAGCCAGAATGGCTTTATGCGCCCGACCGTATTTGATCACCTCATAATATTCAAAGAATGATTCCTTATTACTTACATTTATATATTTACATCCACTACGTATGATTTTATGATTGTAATTCATAGCTCTATAATACGACAAAACACATCTGTTCAGATATTTTCAGTGGTATAGTCAGTGATCAGAAGGTAGTTCAGTTTTCAAAACTCGCGAGCGTGACTTCCGGGATTTCTAATTTTGAGCATTTTAGTTTAAACCGGGCCAGAACACCCCATATGTTCCTCCACACACAGAGCGAGTGCTCGAGGAACGCACTAAGCTTAGAATTAAGGTTCTGGGAGTGATACTAAATAAAAAAACCAACAACCCTACTCACCTATAAGGAGTAGAAGGGCCGCAGAGATCATTGTTGACAATCAGTGGGTTCTATGACAACTAAAGACAGTGGCCATGTACCGGAATAGATAAACAAATCAGACCGGTGGGAACCCGTCAGCCGCCCTACAGAATACTTACCTACAGAATACTTACCGATATAATACATGTACAAGGTGGTTACACACTTGGATCGTGCGCTGGTCATGAGTGGAGGAATATCAGCGATAATGATTGACTGTATTCTTATCTTTTTCATGTTACTCTAGAAAGACATGTATATAGAACACATACATTCATTCATGCTGCTGCATCTTTCTTTTTAAACATCTTGTAATTTTCAATTGAAAGTGGCATAAATGATGGGATCTCGGGAGTCGCGTGTATACAAGTTTCAGAGTAGAATCTTTTATTATTATGTAGGAGGTTGTATTGAAACATTATACAACAAAGCCTTGTATGGTTTAAATGAAGGGAATCTGGATGATGGCACGACACCACTTGAAGTCTAAGTTATGTGTAACCATTAGTAACGTAAACCAAGTGGTGCTGAATCGAGGTAACTGTCTGTAGTTCGAAACCATGGGTTAACCATCGCGTGCTGCGTAGACATGGGTAATCGCCACTTATAGTGCGTAACAATTGGTAACTGTCACGTGTTGTGAAACCAATGATAAAAATCAACTGGTGCGTAACCATCACGTGATGCGATGCTATAGGTAACCATCACGTGGTTAGGAACCAGTGTATGGTTATATACCACGTGGTGCTGAGGCATTGGTAACAATGAAATGATGCAGAATTCCATGTGATCATCACGGGGAACTGAGCAATATGTAGTTATTACGGGATGAGAACAAGTTGGTTTCGTCACATGGTGTAATGCCTTCATGACGTGAAGCTCATCGTACTCATTTGGTAAATCAAATCCTCGATACTTTTTGTCTGTATCTCACATTAAATCGTCATTTTGCTCTCGTTTTTCTTTTTAGACTTTTATCAAACTAAGGTTATAAAACTCGGTCATGACCGACTTTACCTTGGGCTAGATTTAGCTTGGTGTACAAATGTAATAGTCTAACAAATCAAGAGAGACACAAGCTGGGGTATTATTACTCAAACCGAATTGTCACACTCACAAAATATTTTAGTGGTTGTGTATTGTAAAAAAAAATCAAAATCGTTAAAATAACATACGTTAAGAAAAAAAATTAATGTGTGTCAGATTTGCTTCATTTTCCCCAAAATTGAATTGCAACAAGGTTTAAAAAACGGAAAACAGAGTTACATTCTTTTTATCCAATACTCTTTTTAAATCTCTCTTTTCTGGATCCAGTTTGTAACAATAATATAGAAAAGGCGATATATAAGCCACACACTGTCCATTCTGTGAGAGAAAGGACTGATGATTGAGGTCCGCAATAAAATTTTGCATATCACTGGTTTTTTGTTTTGTTTTTTTTGTGTTTTTTTTTTTGGGGGGGGGGGTTGTTTGGACATTTAAAAGGGTTTGATGGTCGTGGCCATTTTTAGACTCTTCTTAAGAAGATGAGCTCTACATTAAAATAAAGGAAAATACCCTTATTTAAAAGATAAAATATATGGATTTTTTTTCTTTACTAAATAATAGTTTATAGCTAAACAATCACATTTTAAAATTTAAGGTAGATCTGATGGTTTATTTGTTGACCACCCAGCCTCCTTAAAAAGCTGTGCTGAAAAAAAATCATATTTATTCAATCTTCTACTGAACAACACAAATATCTCATTCTCTGTTGGGGAGAGCATTTCTTATTAATCATGCATTTCAAGGGTGTAAAAGATTGAGGTACTAGTACTGCAAATGCCGACGCTGATCTGTCTAATATTCTGAATATGGAGGATGATAATGATGTGCAAAATGTTGATATGAATAACAAAATCTTTTGATAAACTGATTAGCCAATCAAAACAAAGATAACACTGACCGGCCTAGGCTTGGATGCGGAAAATTTTCCAGGGATTTGAAGGAGGTTGAATATTTTTAAATATGGCCACTTTTCTATCCATTATTTTTAAGAATGTTAAGAATGGACACAGTAACATGTACCTGATTGGGTTGCTTTTAAACTACATGTAACAAGTATTTTCTCTTGTATAAATGCCAAAATAACAAAAAATTACAAATGTTTTAAGCCAAATATATACCCGATTATTATATCTAGTATTTATTTGGACCAGAAGAAAAAGAATTTTAATAATATGCCTATGAATGATATTTCTGGTGTACAATGACAAAAATTTCTCAATGCAAAAGAAAAAAACCATAAACAGAATGCCATCACTTTATTGTCAAATATTGCGGAGATTAACACTTGAGATAGAACATGACTACCAGTGGCACAATCACATACAACAAATAAACATGGGGACGTCTTGTTTCTTCAGAATACATCAAAATAAAAGTATAAGACATTATTTCTTTGTTGTATCGAAAGGTACAAATTAATCCATGCTTTATCTGTATTCATACAAACGCAATTTTATAAATTTTTGTCAGAACTTTTCCCAACATGCCAAATTAAGAAACCCCATCTTAATTAATACAATAAAACTTGTAGTAAATTATTTATACTTGACAGAGCTTTTCCCAAATTCCCTTTGAAAAAAAATCTTAATTAATAGATGGTTTCTGCCTTTATTCAGAACACCAGTAAGAACTCTGCGAACCCTAGTCATCATCTAATGGGGTCAATGTCATCAGTGACCTTGACACAACACTAACCCTCTGACATCAACAATATATATGACCTCAGTTATCAACAGTTTATTCACAAGTATACAGAGCAATTTTTATTGAACATTACAAAACACAGTTCTCAGAACTATTTCAACTCTGAAAACTCGCACCTTCTGTACATATAGTTGATCAAAAGGCTCTCAGTAAATTTACAATGACCAGTCCAGCCATGACTGAGCTCGAACTCACATCAAATAGTTGCAGAAAACTCCCTGGACTCTTCATGCAGCTCCAAGATATGTTTTTATTTGATTTTATTGGTCGTTTCTATATTTAAAGGTTGTGACCCTTCTTATCCGAGTTGTGATTGGCTGACTAAGAACTCAGCTAGGGGTCATGAACTTTCTGCCAGAGCTTCTTTGAGGAGGGAAGCAACATCAGAGGTATTTTCTTTGTCAGTACCTATAAAATAAATTTGTCATTATTATCTAAGTACTAATATATCCAAGGTTATTTTTGCCCCATGTTTTTTTAACTACATATTCTACATATGCATAAGGTTTCACCCATCTTTGAGTTTGCTCAGTTGCAGTTAGAAATAGAAACTCTATTAAATTAACACAGTTATTTTGAAACTGTTTTAAATTCACATAGTCTTAAATTTGCCTGCTGACAACGCCGACAAGGGGAGAAAATAAAAAGAGGCAAATATTCCCCTTTATACAGCCACCAAAGCAAGTACTGTAGTTTCAGTTATGAGCAACATTTTTAAGGATTTTTACATGAAATAACTGATTTTATATATTTTAATAAGTATGCAGACAATGGACAAACTAGTACTTACTAAATGCATTTACTGACTCGATCAATGAAAATTAGCATCAATGAAAATTAAACCCCGGTAACAGATCTTATGTTTTTCTTGAGATCATCATAACTCAATCATACAATCATAACTAGAAAGCAACCGAAATATAATCATAGTCTAACTGCATCTAATCAAATATAGAGTACAAGTGGCTTTGTTAATGCTAAATAAACTTAACTACAAGTAACTTGTAGTGCAATTCCAGCCAGATTGCCGCAGAGTACCTAATGCTGTGAGGACTGGTAGATCATGTACCACAATGCTAAGCTGATGGCACAGTATGCATGTCCTGATGAGGTAGATTGTGACAGTAAATGGCAGTGAAGCGTAACTTACTTTCATCAGTGGTGATATCCTTTTCCAGCTTCAGTTTCCCTCTAGCCACCCTGAGCATGCCTTCTTCTACCGTGTCTTTACTGATCAGACGAACTACTGACACCTCCCTGTAACAAAACAGTATCATATTAATGACACATCCCTGTAACACAACGGAATCATATTAATGGCACTTCTCTGTAACAAAACAGTATTATATTAATGACACATCCCTGTAACACAACACTATCATATTAACAACGCCTCCCTGTAACACAACAGTATTTATATTAATGACACCTCCCTGTAACACAACAGTATCACATCCATGACACCTCCCTGTAACAAAATGGTATCAAATTAATGACACCTCCCTGTAACACAACCATTACCTTTCACTGATCTATTAAATTAATGACACCTCCCTGTAACACGACCATACCTTTCATTGATCTATCGAATTAATGACATCTCCCTGTAATGCAACAATATTTTTTACTGATCTATCATATTAATGACATCTCCCTGTTATGCACAATCCCTCTCACTGATCAATCAAATTAATGACATCTCCCCAAATCATTATTTCATACTGATCTGAAATAAACATAACTAAAACCTCCAAGAAATATATTATGATCTCAAGAACCCATATCTCCCTATATCCCTTTTAACAAGATTAAAAAAAAATCACCAACACCTCCATAAACAAAGTATTTTGAAAGATCAGTAAAAAATACTGACACCTCCCTATAAACTGAGTCTCCCTTGTTAAAAAGTCCCTAATAGTCTGACCATTCCTGAACTACCTTGACCTTCTGACCTAGTTAACTTACGGTACCTGGTCTGTCCGACGCGGTGACACCTGTCCTCTGCCTGTTTGTCATTGTACGGGTTGAAGTCGATGTCATGGATGATGACAACGTTTGCGGCCGTGAGGTTTATCCCCAGTCCCCCGGCCCGGGTCGACAGGATGAAGATAAATATACTCTCGTCCTTTGTATACCGGTCAATCAGCTCCTGTCTGTCACAAAAAGAATACATCAAGTTAAATGCAATATAAATCAAAGAGAACAAGAGGCCCACAGGCCTTAATGGTCACCTGAATACCATACACAGGGAATCTCATAATATGTTAACTGTATATACATGTAGTTATGTGTCTGGATGTTAAATTGACATCAACTGATGAAGCTTCATTAAGTGCATATATTATATGCACTTAATGAAGCTTCATCAGTTGATGTCAATTGAACATTCAGGCACACAACTACATGTATATACAGTTAACATGCAGTTCATGTAACAAAGCTTTTAACATACACATTACACAGGTACACTACCTGTACACAGGTGTGACACTCTACACTGGTACACCACCTGTACACAGGTGTGTCACTCTACACTGATACACTCTCTCACCAGGTGTTATACATACTAAAAAAAGGTACATCAACCATTTACAGGTGTCACACACACTAAACATGTACATTGAATGCAGGTGTTACAAATACACAACACAGGTAAACTTCTCATATAAAGATCCTTCACATACATACACAACACAGGTACACAGCCTTCACACATGTGCTACACATACATACACAACACAGGTAGTACACAGCCTTCACACATGTGTCACACATACCTTTCTGGGACAGGTGTGGAACCGTCTAATCGTAGGTACGAGTATTTCTTCATTTTGAGAAAATCTTCTATGATGTCCATCATCATAGTGAACTGACTGAATAACAGCACTCGGTCTCCCTGTAGATAATCATACCACATTAGAGGGAACGAAATGGTCACTTATATATAACATGTAAATAAACTTAGTTGGATATCATTACATCTCATTTTAAAAGCAAGTGATCAAAAGACAATCTCACAATCCGCACCCCCTTATAACAGGAGACAATAATTAAATATTAATCATATATAATGCAATTATTGCAGTGTGAAAAAAACCTATAGCCAACTGGCCAGATATCACCTGAACATTGCTTTATCTGTTACCTGGTGTCTTTATTCCCTGATGTGTATTATGTGAGATTTGTGTTTAAATATTATAAACGGACAGTTTACCCATCAGAAATTTGCTTGTTTACACATTACCTGAGATATATTTGTTTACAAATTACCTGAGATTTTGTTTGTTTACACATTACCTGAGATTTGTTTGTTTACACATAACCTGAGATTTATTTGTTTACTAATTACCTGAGATTTATTTGTTTCCAACAGTTTTTCCAGTTCCTTGAACTTCCCGGATTCCATGATGACACTTGCATCTAGTTTGAAACTTCCTAAATATTTCTGAAAGGAGGAGATATTATTCAATATATATTGTGAAAATAATTTCTCTGAATTTTGATTTTACATGTACATTAATAGCAAATTAACTCAAGCTTTAAAATGCAAAGAACTAAATCTATATGCATAATTTTTATGAACACACACTTTGCAATAATTCATTCTTCACAATATGTCTCGTGGATAGACTAAAACTACAGAGAAAATCTTTTATGATATAAGATTAGATGGATCTACATCCACTTGATAGATTTGATAGTATGTCTTGTGAGAAGACTGAAACTATAAAGAAAATATTTCATGATTGGTGAACAGAATGTTTGTGTTGGTGAACAGATTTCCCTATAGGTGGACTGTAAAAAGCCTGACAAAGTACTATAGACAGGAAGGACCAAAGACAGGAAGACAATGGACAGGAAGGACTACAGACAGGAAGGACTATGGACAGGAAGGACTATGGACAGGAAGGATTACAGACAGGAAGGACTACGGACAGGAAGACTACCAACAGGAAGGACTATGGACAGGAAGGACTACAGACAGGAAGACTACGGACAGGAAGGACTATGGACAGGAAGGACTACGGACAGGAAGGACTATGGACAGGAAGGACTACAGTCAGGAAGGACTATGGACAGGAAGGACTATGGACAGGAAGGACTACAGACAGGAAGGACTACAGACAGGAAGGACATACCGGGTACTGGTCACACAGCTTCATGATGTCGTAGTCGTTGAGTACTGACATGTCTTCATGGATTAGCTCCTTTAGGGCGCCTCTGTCTCTGTGTGATGGCTCCTACAGAACAAGACAAAAGTAACCATAACAATGGTGTGACAGATCCTACAGTACAAAACAAAAGTTATAACAAAATGTGTGTCAGCTCCTACAAAAAAACAAAGGTAATCCTTTTCATTGTATCCATAAGTATATAATTCCTGTATTATACTTGTACAAGTATTAATTATTCATCAAAATTTGGTTGTTCCAAATTTGTTTCCATTCATAATCAAAACTTACCACATTGAAGACAACCAGTACGATTGATATCACAGTATGAAAAAAATAATCAGCTGATATATGTACCTTTGTCAGCTGTTTCGCCATCTTCATCAGAATATCGTCGGTGTACTGATTCCGCAGTAGGAGCGGGTGATTGGACGCTTTCCTGAGCTGCATCAGCATGGACGCCCCCTCATTGGCCTCCTTGCCCCGGTCCTCCTTCATGACCGCTTTGAACTGATGAATCAGGCGCTGATAGAGTTCCCTCTGTGGGGGGATCAGCTCACAATGGAGGACTCTGTCCTTCTTCTGGGGGAGCTGTTGTTGGACCTGAGTGAACAGGAAGTCACAGTTCAGGGGAGTGTTCATTAAGGCAATGAATCATATTGGACATTTTTTGTAATGAAAAAAATATTCATTAGATGGCGAGATTTGATCAGATATAATTTGTACAATAAAACAAAGTTACAGCTAAAATATAATTATAAATTCAGGCTCACTACAAAATCAGTTTAATTTCTTTTATTTTTAAAGTTTTACTATAAATTATCAGATAATACCAATTATGGTTATAACAATTCAAAATCATCCCTAGCAATTTGCTATAACCAAGTTTTACTGTACTTGTACAAAATTGAACTAAAATGAAGCAAAATAATGCCAAGGTTCACAAACTTAACCTCTGACTTCAGCCTGCGTAACACAAATGGACGCATGATTCTCTTTGCTTGCTGGATTCTCTCCCTTTCATATTTACTCTTTGCTTTGTCATCCACTCCTCTCTGAAACAAACAAAAACAAGTTTTTACAAAGATTTATTTTTCAGTTCCTTACACTTTACATGTTTAGATTTGAACTACAGGTCTCATTCAAACTGTGACTTGTACTCATGCCATCAATGAGAAAAAGTTATACTACCAACAAAACAGCTATGGCAAAGAAAAATCTTCTAAGCCACATAGGTCATACTGATTAACAACCCATTATTTTGATATACTGTAGATTCATTATTTTGCGCTAGTACTTAATTCCGCAATTCATCTGTTTTCCATCAAATCGCGAGAACATAAAATTGCGAATGCCGAATTTATATCATAGTTTCATGTAGTTTACATATGTCCGAAAAATTAAAGCCAGATTTTAAAATTTGCTAGATGTGTTTGTCACGATTTTGCGCGGATTTTAATTCCTCACATTTAATTAGGAATCAACAGTACTGAATAATCCTCATCTTTTAAGGCCATAAAAGATTAATCTCATGGTTCTCAGGCCAATATTTTAAAAAATGAATGCGGGAGGGCGGTTGTAAAATTTTCTTTTTATTTCATAAAAAAAGGATGCTGGATTTTTTTTTTTTTATTTTAACAATGTGCAATTCTGATAAAAATCCAGAAAAAACGATGTTTTAAAGCATGTAAATAGTTACCTTGCAATGAATGTATTGGTCTTAGATTCATTAGCTCAAACTAAATGAAAAATACAAATCATTATGTTCTTTAGGAAACACCACAGCTATGAGGCTTGGGAAAGCTCTAGGTTTAAGCATTATCAGATATTTAGTAAAGTACAAGCTGCAGGAACTCTCCTCCTACATGCATTTGACTTTAAACAATGTTCCTTCATATCTAAACTAAAATCATTGCTGTCACGATCATAACTTGTAAACAGCGTCTCGTAACTAGATCCGGCAGCCATTTGCAATTATTATAATTAAGTCTGGATGATCGCGATGTTTACACTAATGTGTTTTATTAAAGCCAAGCATTTTACTGACTTGAGTATCTAAAATGCAGTCCTTAATCTGGAATTTTTTTTTCTGGAATTCCCAAGTGCACTAGAGAAATTTTATTTTATTCATTTACTGATAAAAATGAATAATGCACAATATTAATCCAGATGCGGGGTGGGACTGAGAACCAAGGAATTAATTTTTGATGGCCTAAGTTGTCAAAGTCTTCTGCAAACCTACTGCAATAACGCTGTGCATTGAATAGCCCTATTTATCAGTGGTTACATCTTCCTTACATTGATCATAGAGAACATCTGTTTGAGCTGGTCCGTCTTTCCACTGAAGATTTCTGGCATCACAAAACAGAGCAGTGACATCAGCTCCAGGAGGTTGTTCTGTAGGGGTGTTCCGGTCAGTAACAGGCGGCGCTCTGCCTGAAAACGGAACAGAGAACAATTGACACAGAAACACTAAAAGGCAGAACACTGAAATACTGTACTGATACAGAACACAGATGAACTGGTCAGTAGAAGACTGCGCTCAGGCTGAAAATGGAACAGAGGGATATTGACATGGAACAGAGAGATACTGTACTGAAAAATTAAACTATAGACTGTTCCAAGTTATTGCTTCCACCACTTTTTGATGATTTTTAATTAAAATAATCATACCTGCCAATGAAGTATACCGGTAATTCAAATCGATAAAAGGGGAAAAATCCAAGATTTCTTCAATGATACATCATCTGTTTATACCTGGAGAATTTCACAGGAACGAAAAAAACAAACATCATATGAAGATTCAAAATGGGAAATGTTTCCATCTTTCCTCCATTCGGAAGTACTTGGGACACCTTACACAATTTTTTAATGTTATCATCTGGTCTTCTTTCATCTCTTTTGCAATGCAAAATCCCCGTAGAATTTCTATTTTTGGTTGTGTATTGAAACCTGAAGCGTTTCAAAACAGATAATCTGGACTTTCTTCATTCTAGTGAATGAATGTAGTTTGGGCGCAAAGGTATTTATGATTATTGAGATATTACGCAAAAATTGGTGGAAGCAGAAACTTGGGACAGAGTATAAAACAGTAAACATACACTGTACTATAAACAGAAGAGAACGGTGAGCTATTGACATGGTACACAGCGATACTATACTGAAAGAGAAACACAAACACTGTACTAAAAAACATGTATACATCTATAGTGTACTGAAATGTAGCATGCAGGATTGAACAGAAATACATGTACTGTACTGAAAATGTACGGAAATACTATGATAAAAACAGAACATAGAGCTATTGACAATGAATACAGAGATACTGTGGAATCATTAGATTTCGTGGTGGCTCAATATTCGTGGAATTCGTGGGTACCTCTCATCCACGAATTAACATCCTCCACTAATTAATAAATTAGGGTTACAAAGTCATATTTCCTTTTCTAGGTATAAGATAATACACGAAATTACGTCCCCACTAACCTGTAAAACTTGAGCAATCCATGAAAATTGCCCCCCACAAAATTTAATGATTCCACAGTAATAGGCAAGACGACTGTCTCACTGAAGTATTCTACATACATCAGTAACAGACAAGTATATTCAGATGATGACAGCACACTTACCGCTATTTTCATCAAGTTCTGGTAACGGAGAGATGACATGTTCTTTAACATGTGACCCTCATCAAAGATGGCGTAGTGGAACTCGACCTTTTTAAACAAGGCGCGGTCTTCTACACTTCCTGTGGCCATGTTGTAACTACAATAAAGAACCACCACACTGAAGTTAATTAATCATTGTTAATACTGACGAGTGCAGTTTGTTGTAGCTACAATACAGACCTACTGCCTGAATTGTCCTTACACTACCGAGGACAGTGATTTAGCAGAACAAGAAATTGCACAGGATGAAAATTTCAGTGAAAATTTTATTTAATCTTTGTATAAATTCACTTTCACTTTTTTGATAAGTGATTGGAAATCTAAATCTTCTAAATATATTATGATTAGAAATTCATGCTGGATAATATCAATAAATGCTGTTACAGGAGAAGACGTCTCCAATCATCAACCAATAGCAATTAGCATACGAGACTAATGTTATCTGAATTAATTTGCTGCTGATAACTAATAAACAAACAGCTTACGTGGTGAGGACCACATTGTACTCGGACTTTGAGTCGTAAAGCAGCGACATCCGACTCTGACGCCGATCCTCCATTGACCCATAATACACCAGCAGGTTCACCTCCGGGCACCACGTCTCAAACTCACGCATCCAGTTCTCTGCAGAGAAATTATTACATAATGTGACTACATAGAAATAATGTGTCCTAAAATGTCCAAAATTAATAGCCAATGGTACAGAATGTGATTTTAAAAAACACTTTTTAAAATCTTGGATTTCATCTCTGCTACTGCCTTGTCAAAGAACTTTATCAAATGACCTTATTTTGAAGTCATGTGCACTGATACGGTGGTGAATTACCTATTGTTGAAGACGGAACAATCACTACATGTGGCCCCCTCTCTCCCTCCTCCAGAAGATGAGCGATGAAGGCGATGGTCTGAATGGTTTTACCCAGTCCCTGATGAATCAACAGAATAGAGGGAATAATTTAACACAGTCCAACTCAGCAAAGTATTAATTAATACCATACACCAAATAAATAGGTTAATAAAACCAATGGGAGATAGCAAGGACAGAGTTTGAGAGAAGTAGTGACAGTACCATTTCATCGGCCAGGATCCCATTCAGCTGCTGAGAGTGCATGATGCGGAGCCAGTTCAACCCCACCATCTGAAAGGGCTTCAGCTGACAGCTGGGGGAAAAACAAGCTTTTATAGAACATGGATCTACATATTGTATGGGGGGCACCAGCTTATAATTAACATGATAAAGTTGACAGCTGGGGGAAAAAGAAACTGTTTACAATACACATATCTAGTACTATCTACACACCTGCTTATAAAGTCCTAGCAAGACTTTGTATTTAGAATTATCCAACTTTGTTAAGGTGCAGTAGAAACACTAAATTTAATCTTATCTACATACAATAAAATACAGGTGGGTACCCAATAGCTATTACACAAAATAATGACAATTTATCAATACATGCATGTATTTTTTCTTCTTTGATATTAATACACAAGGAATCAAACTGTCCATACTTAGGAGACAGGTACTGGGGCTGTTTTGTGATCTGTATGGCTTCATCGTCGCTGTCTTCTACTTCCGTTTTCTTGGTCAGACACGACACAACCGTCTCCATTTTCTTGGAGATTCCCTCACACTTTTGCATGAGTTTGAGGATGACCTGCCTCACTCGCAGAATTTCCTTACATCCACTGATGATGTCATACGACAGACCCTTGTTGTTGGAGAATTCAGAAATCTGAAAAAAACACATCAGAGAATATTCAGGTAAAAACACATCATAAAATTAAGAGGAAAGTCTTACAAGTTTGTTCCAAGACTAAGATAGCATAACTTACGAGTTAGTTCCATGACTTAGAAGGTAATAACTTACAAGTTTGTTCCAGGTATTGAACGGCCTCAGAGAGATGATGATTTCCGCCCGCTTTTTAGAACACCCAGGTGTGGCGGATAATTCGTCAGCTGTAGCCTCGTCAAAAAATGACAGGATCTTCTCTCTCTCAGTCTGGGCAGTTTCTGTGTCCATCTAGACAAACAAACTCTAGAACTATATTTAAAGTTTCATTTAAACAGAAATTGTTACCATGTCTTCTTTACATGTAAAATTTTACCATATCTTCTTTACATGTCTATTGTTACCATGTTTTTTTAACACGTAAATTGTTACCATGGATATGTTTTACATGTAAATTGTTACCATGAATATGTTTTACATGTAAATTGTTACCATGGATATGTTTTACATGTAAATTGTTAACATATCTTCTTTCCATATAAATTGTTACCATGTTTTCTTTACATGTAACTTGTTACCACATTTTTGTTTACATGTAAATTTTAGCCATGTTTCCTTAACAAGTAAATTGTTACCATAACTTCTTTACATCTTAATTGTTACCGTCTTCTTTCCATGTAAATTGTTACCATTTTTTCTTTCCATGTAAATTGTTACCATGTTTTCTTTCCATGTAAATTGTTACCATGTTTTCTTTCCATGTAAATTGTTACCATGTCTTCTTTCCATGTAAATTGTTACCATGTTTTCTTTATATATTAATTGATAATAACAATGTCTACTTTACACACTAATTGAGCCCTGTTTTCCATATATATAAATTTTCACAATGTTTCTCTCTACATTTTTATATACATGTACATGTATTATTTCATTGAACAATGAGTTAATACACTACTCCTCCTCACCTCTAAGCTGTCATCGCTGTCTGCCTCCTCATCTTCGCTTCTGAAATCATCCTCTTCATCTTCCAAAGCAGCTGTAAACAAATAGTACAAGATTTTCATAAAAATATATATCCCTCTCGTGTTAAGATGATTCAAAATATATAATGTATCTGTCAACCAGTGATACATTACCTCAAAAACATGCATGTAAATAAATTCATGATATCTCATCATGATCTGGGACAGAAATGACAACAGAACTCTTTACTGATGTTTCCAAACCTCATCAGATTTCTATATTCAACCAAAAATGCAACAATGTCTGACAATATAGTCCCCTCCCCAACCCCACCGCAGTATGAGACATATATAGTACAAAGCCCGCCTTTCCTTTCCGTTGTACATTAGGTAACATTAGGTTAATGACCCCCACCCCCCTACACCCAACTCCAGAATGACTTACCCTGTCTTTCCTTTCCGTTGTACATTAGGTTACATTAGGTTAATGACCCCCACCCCCCTACTCCCACCTCCAGAATGACTTACCCTGTCTCTCCTTTCCGTTGTCCATCAGGTTACTGAGTTCCAGTAGAGCGTCGTCTGTCTGCCAGTTGTTGTTCTCTAACGCCTTGTGTAGTTCCTGTTGACAGAAAAAACAAAACTAATTCAACTTATCAAGCATACATAATGAATGAAAAATTATCAGATTTACAAAGACATTATTTTTATCATTATTTTTTATTTTCATGCAACTAAATTACTATGGGTAATGCATGAATTGCAAGGCATCATGTTATCTACTTTTGATAAGATTATTGATCAGTTAAAACTTAAAAGCCCAGAAAAAGTAACAACAAAAAGCCATAGGTTTAATGCCCCCAAAGTGGAGTCACACTGACTTGTAATCTATCAAACAGTTGAACTTTATAAACGACCTGAAATTTGACCAGTCTTATGATGATTCAGATATTTGGAATTACACATAGGTTCACTGCAGGAAGAAGCAGATTTTTTATTTCATCATTACTTCTAAATCTAGTGGATATAACCAGCCACTAACTTATATCATTAACAGCATATAACAATTTATACTGGTATATATTCTAAACAAATATTGATAAGTAAAGATCTTGTTGACACAAATATCTTACCCTCCTTTTTCTCCTGGGGAACGCCTCTTGAAGGAACAGAATCCTTTTGTCTTTCTGTGCCTCTGATATCTGGGTTGTGTCAAGGTCAACAGACTCGATGGGTCGAGCCCGCTTAGCGGGACGATGGACAGGAGACCCTCCTCCATCTTCTGAGTCACTGCTCGCCATTCGAATTATTCTCTTCTTAGCTTTTTTAGCTTTCAGGGACTTTGCTAAATGTAAACAAGATAAAGATAAGATCACATGATTGTCAGTTAATTAAATTTTGTATGTGATTAAGAGTCATTACTTACAGCTGTAAGAACAGTAACTGAGACATAACATACAGCTATGATGTACATGTGTATATATATATATATATATCAAGTTTTTTCCATGTGTCACAAAATTTACAAAAATGGGGAAAATATGTAACTTTTTTTATTTGCATCAGTCATTTTTGGCAATTTTAAAAAATTTCTTATAGCAAACACTACCAGATAAAATTTCTGCGTATTGAATATTTTGCTATGTAAAAGTGATTGTGAAAAAAGCAAAAATTGGATCATCCAAGAAAATCACTGGATAAATGGCATATTAATCTGATGCATTACTGAGGTATAACATACAGGTGTGATTACATTAACTAATGTATTACATACAGTTACAGAGGTATAACATACAGTTGTGATTACAGTAACTAATGTATTACGTACAGCTGTCAATCACGTGATCGACCGCCTCCTCCACGTTCCAGCCTCGTGCCTCCAGCGCCCCCTGTAACACCTCCATCGAGCGGTCAGGGAACATGGCTTTCAGATGATTGACAGCCTCGGTCTGCTCCGGGGTCAGGTCGTCCCCAAAACCCTGTCGCACCTCCTGTTTGGACTTCCTCCTGTAAGGTGAATTAAAGATCAGCATTGATGACAGTGACCTATGTAACAAAAAGCTGAACACATTTTAAAAGTTCTAGATAGAGCAACTCTATAGAGACTTCTTCTCACTGATAACATGCTTTTGATTTAGGGTAATTAAAATTGTCTAACTAAAAATTTGAATTTCTTTCTGCTTCTTTAAAATGCTGAAACACATAACAAAATTGTTCATTGATATAAGCTCTTCACTTCTTTGGCACATGTTTCATCATACCGCTGTTTTGCCGACGTAGATGCTGCCCCGTTTGTTATTCCCTGTTCCTTCGATAACCATGGAGATGAGGTCGGTTCTGTGTCATCGTCACGGATACAGTTCTTATTTGAACCTTTGATCTTTCCACGAAACACTGGTGATTCTGGACTACTTGGAGCATGGTCTGAAATCAAATTTTGTTAACTGTAAAATCTGATTTTCATTTTATATAGAAAGTACCTGTTTTACAAATAACATTAGTGTCAATATCTGACCCTCATCATTTTGTTGGAAGGGGTCTTGGCTCCCGAGATCCTGACTAGCGTTGATTGGAATGGTTGTTTCGCTGTTCTGACTTTCCCCCTCTTTATTGAAGTAGATTATTGTGACTGATGAGGAGGCAGAGCTTGTTTGACTGTCATTTTGTCTGCTTGTTGCTTCAGTATCCTGTCCATTAAGGCTTCCGTTGGTCTCGGAACTGAATAAGCTCTCACTACCCGAGGCAAGTTTGGGGCCCTGCTTCTTCACAAAGCGGTAATTCATTAGCGAGTTTAAGCTTGGACTTTTAGCTGCCATATGTTTTTCTAGGAGGAAAAAATCAGTAAAAAAAATTCATTTACGTAAAATTATCTAAAATCTATTATATCTCAAATTTGGTAAGGATGTTCCTTTTATAAGAAAAGAGATCAGGTCTGTAAATGGTACAATTCAATCACAATGGTACAATTCAATCACAATGGTACAATTCAATCACAATGAAAGGTAACAAGAAAGCCAATACACAAGAGAAATTGTCAAAATCGCCATGAATTAGTATCTCATCATACACCAGGAATAGGCAGTCTTCACTAATTGGAAGTCTACAGCTGGCTCCTATACTTGCATTCATTCTGCAGTATTTGAACGTTATTCTTTATGGAAGTTAATCAAACTATGGTATAATATAATTACATCGAAGAAGAGCAGTAAATTGGATTGAGTAACAGAGAAAATAGCCGGTCGAGACCGGAGAAAAAATCTTAACTCTTTGACTTGCCACTTGGCACACATTCTTATCCGCAAGAGATTTCTACTTGTAAGTAACTATACAATTATTTTATCCTCAATAAATAATCATTCAAACGGAGACTCGACAACCCAAAGAAATACCTTGCTGCTTATTTCTTTATCCTCATCGAATATTCTTTTTACTTAATCAACAAAAAACTTGCGGGAATCACAATCGTACCTTCGTTACAAAAGAGTTCTAGTGAGAGAATAATAATGCATACAATTACTTTTTCGTTTATCATTCCTTTACTCTAATTCGAAGTTCTTTATACGATGTATTTGATATTATCCATAAATCCTATAAAAAAAAAATTAAAAAATGATTGTTAAGAAGGGAAAATAATGGTTAATTTTTAAGGGGTGGGGAGATAAGGGATTGGGGGAGGGGGGGGGGGGGGAGGAGTGATCATGAGGTTAATGCAAATAAATAGGCAGGGGTTTAACTTTAAAGCGGTGCGAGGGTCAAGACTGTTAGACGAACCAGACAAGCGATATAATAACTAAATATAGTATAAAGATGCCCAGTTTAAAGGCCTGGGTTTTTTCTCACTTTATATAAAATTTACATTTTTCAAAACTTTGTTTTAAAAAAAGTCAATTCTGGAATGATTTTGTAAAGATTTACATTGATAAATTCAGAACGTCTAAATGCCTATTTGTCACATTATTCTATATTGTTCCAGCCCTCCAGTTGAAATGTGATGTTAACAATCCAAAGTAAGATTTTTGGCTAACACACTACAAAGGATAGTAGAGCTATAAAAGTATCTTATTAGGAGAGGCATCAACTCTTGCTGTTTTATGTGAATAAGGACAATTTACTTTGTATTATCTATGCATTGAATATATGTTCAAATTTTATAAGAGATTGGAAGAAATGGAATACAAAAATGACTGTAATAATTACTTATCTGCATTCAAAGAAGACAAAACATTGCCATCTAGAGTATCTTGGAAAAGAAAACTGTCTTCATTGCTACAAAATTAAATATCACTTCTTTGAATATCTGTCACAAAATTGTAAAGAACAAGTTACAATAACATTATCAAAGCAAAATTCATGAACAACTAAACAATACATGTATGTGTAAAGCTGACTCTGGAAAATTATCTTTTTCTTGCAAAGTTGTAAACCAAAATGAATACGAACTACAACATTTCTTAAAACTACCTTTAAAAAAATGTGACAGATATGTCCTAACAAAACTAAGAATCAGTGCCCATTCATTATTTATTGAAACCGGTAGATATCCTAAACCTCCTGTTCCAAGAGAAAACGTCTGTGTAATTTTTGCAAATTGTTTGTTGAAGATGAGAAAACTTTGCATTGTATTGTTCAAAATATGATCAGTGTAGATTGAATTATAATGATATCTCTAATGTGAACACATGCACAAATACAAATGTCAATCCCATTAAGGAACTTGTCAATCCTAAAAGCATTACAGTTGCTAGTTAAATTCTGTTTTTAAAAAAAAAACCAAAAAAAAAACAAAAAAAAAAAAAAACTGTTTCAACGCTAGAAAGGAACGTCAACAATGAACACTTATACAATTTTACGAATACCAATAAATTTTGCACACGCTTAGTTTTGTTCACCCAATGTTTTGTCCATTGTAGATATATTAGTCAATGTTCAGCTTTTGCATGCTTATGTTTGATGTTTTGTTTTATATAACTCATTCCATGACTGTATGCCGACATGGTAAATGAATTGAATTGAGTATTAATGTTATTTTGAAAATCAAAATTCCACAAAACTAGTTCAATGTAGACCTAAGTCAAAAAGTGCAAAATGATTCTACATTAATCTGACTATGTGTTGGATTAAGTGTTTAAATTTTCATGCCCCAAAATTCAAAGTTAGAATAGAGCTTTAGAAATTTGCATAAAGAAAGATTAAAACATAAATAATTCTTTAACAAAAAAAATTGTCTGATTGATGTCATAATAGAGATATGATATTTTGATTGTATCTAATTTCACAAAAAGTACGTATTGAAACAAAAACTAGATATTTCCTATCAGTTTTTTGAACAGGAAACATCACGCGCCAATCTAATTAAAATTATATGTTAGATTCGCTCGCTTACTCGCTACACAAACCGATGAAATTTTCACGATTTTGAGATATGGCTCAATTACGTAAGTGAGATCTAAGAAGCATGAAGAATGATCGATATTGTAAGACCTCTAGATTCCTGTAACTAACATGATTTTTTTTTTTATATTTTATCAAAATATCTGTATGCTATGATGTTTTTTTATATTTGAAAAAAAAGGGGGGAGGGGGGCAGATATCGGACAGTATCGAATATGGTCCTTTCTTCGAAATCTGACAAAAATGATGCCAAAATAAAACTAGACCTGTTTTTGTCTTCAACATAAAGGAATGGCTTTTCGATAGCCCTTTAATTCCCCTTTTTTAATTGTTTTTAAAAAATTCCAGATTGTTATAGAAAAATTATAACGCCTTGGTATAAACAGATGGCCATACATGTAGTACATGAACTCGCAAGAACTTAAAATGCCTAAAGAAAGATAACTCTAGAACGTTATGTTTAAATGTCCTGAAGAAAATCTTTTAAAAATCATATTTGAAAAAGTAATCATTTATTTATTAAGCACAAAATTTGGTATTCCTAAAACTTATCCGTTGTGCAAAGCGAGACAACTCTTCCACTGTCATTTTTGAACTGTGCTTAATGTTATCGTTTTCAACCCCTTAAAGGGGCATGGTCACGATTTTAATGTTTACAATGCTTCAGTAAGGCATTTCTAATAAGCAACCAATATTTGAGTGTCTGTCGCTGAGTTATAAGCGAGTTACAGAGCTTACAATTCTTTGCTTTTGTTCGCATTTTGAATGTTGAAGTGAAAATGCTATTTTTAGACCTAAAATGAATGTGTTAACTGCATGTTTAATTACGCTTAAAACGAATTAGAAGATTTACAAATCAGCTTGAAAAACATTTTTACTGGTATATCGAAACTATGTAATAAAACAAAAACAGGGTACAAGCCTAGCTTGTTTACTTGACAAAGAGCTGTACGTATGTGAGTCCTGTATCATGCTTATAAATCTACGACTGACTCTCAAATTTCATTTGTCATTAGAAATGCAATCCTAAACCATTGTAAATAATAACAAGAGGCCCAGGGGCCACATCGCTCACCTGAGCAACAATAGCCTTAACTCTGATCAAATTAGCATTACAGTATCAAAATCAAAATATCTTGACAACTAAGTACAGTAGATCTTGCTCAAAAAATTTAAAACATCTGCCGATTTTTATCCACATATTTTTATGGTAAATACATAGCCCCTTTTGTTGTTGTACCTGTAAGAAGATTTTTCTCTATTCCTATATAACCCCCCCCCCCCCCCCCCACTTTGTGGCCCCACTTTTCTCTAGGGAATCATGGTTTGATCAAACTTTAATCTGCACAACCCGTGCTTTCACACAAGTTACTACTTTTTGGACTGAAAACTTTCCCAGAATATTTTTAAAGATTTTCTCTATATATTCCTATGTGAAAATTCATCCCCCCATTGTGGCCCCGCCCTACCCCCGGGGACCATGATGTAAACAACTTGAATCTACACTATCTGAGGATGCCTCCACAAAAGTTTGAGCTTTTCTGGCCTAATAGTTTTTAAGGAGAAGATTTTTAAAGATTTTCTCTATATATTCCTATGTAAAAATTCATCCCCCATTGTAGCACCACCCTAACCTACGGGGACCATTATTTAAACAAACTTGAATCTACACTATCTGAGGATGCTTCCACTCCAATTTGAGCTTTTCCGGTCTAATAGTTTTTGAGAAAAAGATTTTTAAAGATTTACTCTATATATTCCTATGTAAAAATTCATCCCCCCATTGTGGCCCCACCCTACCCCCGGGGACCATGATTTAATCAAACTTGAATCTACACTATCTGAGGATGCTTCCACTCCAATTTGAGCTTTTCTGGTCTAATAATTTTTGAGAAGAAGATTTTTAAAGATTTTCTCTATATATTCCTTTGTAAAAATTCATCCCCCATTGTGGCCCAACCCAACCCCCGGGGACCATGATTTAAACAAACTTGAGTCTACACTATCTGAGGATGCTTCCACTCCAACTTGAGCTTTTCTGGCCTAATAGTTTTTGAGAAGAAGATTTTTAAAGATTTTCTCTATATATTCCTATGTAAAAATTCATCCCCCCATGGTGGCCCCACCCTACCTCCGGGGACCAAGATTTAAATAAATTTAAATCTACACTATCTGAGGATGCTTCCAGTCCACTTGGAGCTTTTCTGGCCTAATAGTTTTTGAGAAGAAGATTTTTAAAGATTTTCTCTATATATTCCTTTGTAAAAATTCATCCCCCCATTGAGGCCCCACCCTACCCCCGGGGACCATGATTTGAACAAACTTGAATCTACACTACCTGAGGATGCTTCCATACAAGTTACAGAATTTCTGGCCTAATAGTTTTTGAGAAGAAGATTTTTGAAAAATACCTACAAATTTTCAATAATTCTAAATTATCTCCCCTTTAAAGAGGGTGTGGCCCTTCATTTGAACCCCCTTTACCCAGTGATGCTTTGTGCCAAGTTTGGTTGAAATCTGCTCAGTGGTTCTGGGGAAGAAGATGAAAATGTGAAAAGTTTACAACGACAACAACGCCGACGCCGACGCCGACGCCAACGACGACAGACAACGGACAAATTTTGATCAGAAAAGCTCACTTGAGCTTTCAGCTCAGGTGAGCTAAAAACAGAAAAATAGAATTTGACCAAAATCATGACCATGCCCCTTTAAAACACCTATAAGGATCGAGTCAAAAAGTGGCCCCTCGATCGGACCAAAGTTTTTGAATTGTATTTCTATTTTAAAAAATAAATCGAAAAGATATTAGAAATCGGATAAAAAAAAATAAAAGAGCTGAAGGGCTGTTTTTAGACTCTACCAGATCCCTTATTTTTTAAAATTTCATTTCCGGACCTTTTCAGATTTTTTTTACTTCTACATTCAATAAAAAAAAAACATTTGCTTAAAAACTGTTTGAGAAAACGTTACACGCGTTAATTTGATTTTAACATGGAAAATTTCAGAGAGAAATTGAAAATACCATAAAATTTAAAGAAAAAAATCCCTAGGAAATGAAATTGTGAGATACTATAGAATTTGATAAGGTTAATATATACGGTACTGTTGGTTAGTTTATCTTTTTGAGTTTTTTTCCGAGAACCCTTTCCGATCTGCGTATTAGATCCTTGATGATAAATATGAAATATTAAAATATTTACTTAAAAACTGTTTGAGAAAACGTTACACGCGTGAATTCAATTTAGCTTAGAAACGCTATACCAAGATTGCTTAAAAGATGATTGCTTTAATTTGGACTGGTAAAATATTCTATACCTTAGATTTTAATCAGGATATATTTATTGAGTTTTCACACCATATATATGAAAACTATTATTATAACGGAAAATTATAAGAAAAAAATGTTGCGGTAATTAAAAGCTAAATGGGGGATATCCCCAAATTGCACAAATCTTTAAAATTTTGACCAAGCATAATTGTATCAATTTCAGACAGAGTGTTCATTCCAGTAGTACCTCTCTACATATTTTACACAGATTTTTTTTTATACTGAAGATACTTGATTTAAGATGATGTGAAATTCGTCCTCAATATCTGACAATTGTTTTGTTACTTTCGTTAATCTCGAACTTACTGTAAATCACCTTTTAACCAGGGCGCCAAAGAAGTTATAAATATCAGCTAAAGATGGTAAAATCACTTTGCAACCATTTGGTACATTAAGCGGCATGTGGTATAAATAATATTAATATATTATAATTATTCTCCGATCTAAACTTTTGGCACCACGTGTATTATAGAGCATTAAAAAATGCCTGATATTCATCCTCCCACCCACTGGTTTATTAATTTTTCAGAATTGACAGAGATGACCCAATTGGATCCATCCACCACACATTTACAGAATTGACAGAGATCCGCCAATTGAACTGATTAAGGATCTGTTTAGAATAGACCCCTCAGTTTTATCTGTAGATATTTGGGTCAGGAGATTCTCGTGGTTTACATAAACTGGATAAAGCATCGCAGTACGTAATTAGTTTATAAATTTATAATATTTATTATCAATCATTAAATCTATAACGCTATGCACCCGTTTACAGACATTTCTCTAACCGTCACAGGTATACCATGGCGGGAGAGAGCAACTTGTCTGCAGTGCTGTACAAGAAAGGCGATCTGAGACTGGTAAGCAAACAAGGCCTCCATTTTCCCTCCAACAACCCGATGGTGTATCTCTATACAGTCGGTGTCTTACAGATATGATGCAGGGCAATTCTATTCTATCTAATGATTAATTTTGCCTAGTCTATATAACCACCATGAGTTAATGTTTTACGTGATACGAGGTAAACGTTAAACAAAATCACAGACCACAATCCAGAATTTCAGGACACACATGTATCTAAGCGTAGTAGAAGTCACTTCATGAAATATCTCCATTGATATTTTTATGGAATACTTCCGATTGATAAAGTATAATCATGTCCTTGGACTTACTCTAATATATGTTTTTTTTATTATGTTTAAAACATGATATAATTATGATCAAGATATTCTGAGAAATGCACTGATTGAATAATAATGTTATTGTAGCGTTTTTGTTTTATATATTCCTGTTTTATAAATAATTACTGTATTAGGAAATTCGTTTAATATTTGAGCCCAATCAATAGGAACCCTAATATTGGTGCCCTAATTATGGTGCCATAATTTTTAGTGCCCTGATAGTGCAGCAGGCCCTAATACTGGAGCCTGCTGCTCAACAGGTGCCCTAATGGTGTAGCAGGCCCTAATACTGGAGCCTGCTGCCCTAGTGCCCTAATGATGTAGCAGGCCTCGGTACCGGAGCCTGCTGCCCTAATGCCCAAACATCGTTAGGTCTCTGGGCAAAGTATATAAGGGGAGAGAGAATGTGAGTGGGGAGCCAGCCAGGAGAAGGAGAGCCAGGAGGGAGCCAGAAGCGAGAGACTCAGAGCAGAGTGGTTTGACATTGGATGTACATTTATTACTTGTTCATTTAAATACAAACTTGTGTTCGTCTTCAATAGATTTATTAAGATCTACTGGTTCTTAAAATACAACACAGAACCCACGAAAGTTTGTGACGCTGGACAAAGGAGATCCTTAAGTATTGACTCTGGGAGCCCTTAAGAGAAAAACGTCGCATTATTCTAATAAACCATTTAACTGTTAATATGCGTTTTGAATTTGAAATCAATAGCATTACAGTTGTGCGAAGCCGATCACAGTTGTCTCCATATGAGGCATCCGGCAAATTTTACTATTTGCGCACGCTTGCGCCTTGCACTACTTTATATTACTATGCAATGAAAACCTCATTTAAATATTTAATTATACGTAGATTACGAAAAACGTTACTCTTATCCGTTTGCCTTGAAAATAAAACATTTTTACAGTTACATACATAATGATTCAAATCATGTTTTTCTTCACATGCGTAAGAATGTTTATCGGAAGTATAATTCGCCTACTAAAAGTAAAACTTATTCATGCCTTGCTATTCCGGAAATCAACAAAACGTTGCTATATATAGCATAATGCATGTAGCGTAATGCTTTCCTATTACATTAACAGAGCTGACCAATGATATTACATGCCGATCATTCCATTAAAAGGAATACTTGTCTTCTTTTAAGGTGGATTCTCCAATCAAAGAACCAGGACCGGGAGGTAACTCTGTCACATAATTATACAAAGTTTAAAGTAAACACACCGGTCAGCTGATGTAGTGTAGAAATACTTGGCATTCAAAGATGACAAAAGTTCTCGCAGAGTTCTGTTTCATACTTACCCCGACATATTTCTCAATCTATGTACTAGTATGTGTGAACTTTGACCCGCAGAGGTACAGATTGCCGTCCAGCAAGTGGGAATCTGCGGTTCTGACGTCAAATATTGGAAAGAGGGCGCCATCGGTCACTTTGTGGTCACCAAGCCGCTACTACTGGGTCACGAGATCAGCGGGGTCATCAGTCGAGTGGGGGAGGGGGTCACACACCTCAAAATAGGTAAGACGTAGAAAGATTATTATTAAAGTGGGAAAGGTGTTATACACCCCAAAACATGTATTAAGGTTCTCCGATCCTCAGCCTTAAAGTATTTTTTTTTTCATTATGAAAATGTTATTTTTCTTTCAACCTTTATAAATGAAATGAAATAAAATGAAATTTTTAGATGCTGTCCATGCATTTTACAAAGTTATTGCAAATTTGCCTACGATGGATATAATGGAATAAAGAAACAAGTTGAGGTTTAAAAAAAGCACCGGTGCATCGGTGGCTCGAACTCTTTAACCAACACGTATATAACTGGGAGTGTTCCATGGATCCACTACGCCAAGCTTAAGCATGTAGTTGTTTGACTGATAGTTATACTAGCAGTATATAGAATATTAATAAAAATTGTCTGTAAAAGTTAGATTTATGGTACTAATAAAAGAAATCTGGATAATTTGGAATTATCGAACATTGCTGTGGATCGGAGATCGTTAACACCTAAAATAGATGCACCTTTGATCGAGAACATGTCAAATGAGGTTGGAGTTTGTAGGTATTTCCCACCTCAGAATTTATATCAATATTTCTGGGAGGAGATCCGAGTATTTTGAGTGTTTTTTATGCTCGAAAAAACCTATCGATGTATCATTGTCAACTTTGTATGGAATTGGTTTTCTGGGTGTAGCATCCATTGACGATCTTATTCTTCTCTTTTGTGACGGCTGCATGCATGTACACAACCTTATTTTATCGTTTCTCCCTCCCACTCTGAAAGGTGACCGTGTGGCCGTGGACCCACACATCACGTGCAGGGTGTGTGAGTTCTGTAAGGCGGGCCGCTACAACATGTGTCCCAAGGTCTACTTCCTGGCCACGCCCCCTGACGACGGCGCCCTGGCCAGATACTTCGTGCACGCTGCTGATTTTACATTCAAGTAAGTTAGCAGTTCATTTTAATTTGGAGCTCGCACACGAGACGTTAATTCGCGCACTGTAACCTGTTCTCATGCAGACTGCAGCAAACAGTGCAAGTCATGCAGACAGTTACACTTTCACAGTGCAAATATATATGCAACACTCAAAGCAAAACAAGATGATTCACTTGCTTCAATGTTTGAATCATTGCTGTAGGCATCAACCACTGTACTCAAAAAACACATCTCGGAAATGTTTTCAAATGCAAATGGGCTGACGTATCTCAGACTACAAAGAGCGTGACACATATATGAATATTTTCATAAAACATTTTGCAGACTACCGGATAACGTGAGTTTCGAAGAGGGCGCATGCGTAGAGCCACTTTCCGTTGGGTTACACGGGTGCCGGCGGGCCGGGATTACACTGGGTCACAAGGTCCTAGTGACGGGCGCCGGTCCTATAGGTCTGTGCGCCATGCTGAGCGCCAAAGCGCTGGGAGCCTCCGCTGTTTGTATGACAGGTAAGGGATTTATTGATGTATGAATGCATCTATTTTTTATGATAATGCAAGAAATCCAAAGTTATATATATTTATAAACCTCTTTACAGATATTTTAGAATAATTCCTTACATTCTTTTCAACGATTTTAGACGTAATACACCTTGTTTTATTTATATATAATTACTGTTTATATTAGCCAAATATTTTGATATAGCTAGTTTTCAGTAAATGTAAAGAACCTTAGTATGACCCCCCTCCCCGCTTGTGAACGGAAAACAAAACAAAAGTCATACCCGACCCCAAATCATGGAGGAAACACGTGCATGTAACTGTGTTTCATTGTCATTTTAAGACATTGACGCCTCACGCCTGGAGTTCGCCAAGAAATGTGGCGCCACCCATACACTGCTGGTGGGGCGAGATGACAGTGAGGAGGACGTGGCAACCCGGGTGGCGAATCTACTGGGGGCGATGCCGGATAGAACCGTAGAGTGTAGCGGCGCTCAGTTCGCCGTCAACCTGGCCGTCCACGTAAGGGAGAAGAATCAGAAAACCGCTTAATCTTTTAAATATCATGG
>WFKH01008364.1:12980-41761 GCA_016163765.1 Magallana hongkongensis
AGATAAACAAGGATATCTAAGCAAACAGACAGATAAACAAGGATATCAATGGTTTAAAGAGGCTGGGTGGTCAACATCATCAGGTCTACCTTAAAGTTTGGAATATGATATTTCTGGCCATAAACTAACACTAAGTAAAGAAATAATCTAAATATTTTAGCTGTAGAATTTAAATTTATACAGAGCTCTTCTTCTTAAGGAGATTTAAATAGTTGAAAAATTGGTAATGACAATTGAGCCCTCTTAACACGTGTATTTCAAATTAATTTCAATAAATAATTGAACAAAAGTGGATATTCTTGCTCTTTACTCATATGTAAAAGATATCCTTTATTCCAAATGAGCAATGTAAAAATTAAATTTGATTGGATGTAGTATTAATTCCTGTTTGCTAGTGTTTACAAAAAATCGAGCAACTTAGAAATCCAATATTGCTATTCTTTCATATAAATAAATTTTTTGGTGTAACAAATGAACAGTATTGTTAGTCTAGCTTCTCAAAAATAACTTGCTGGAGTACCCATATGATATCATCGAGGAAAAATGAAGTTACGTCAAAAACACTCACCTCCATGGAGCTGGAACGCTATGGCGCTGATGTCGGCGCTGTTCTCAAAGGTCGCCAGAGTGCCTCCTAACGCTCGGCACATTTCCTAAGGAAGAACAGAACTTGCATTAATTGAAGCTTGATGATGTATATAACACCATTACAATAACCATTATGAAAAAATACGTAATGGTTGTTAAAGAGGCATGGTCACGATTTTGGTCAACTTTTAATTTTCTATTTTTATTGTTTACAATGCTTAAGTAATGCATTTCTAATGATCAACAAAAATTTGAGTGTCAGTTTTAGAGTTATAAGCAGGATACAGAACTTACAATTCTTTGTTTTGCAAACAAGGCTCGTGCCATTTTTTTGTTAACATTGGTTCAATACACCGGTAAAAGTTCTTTTTTATTCTGATTTTTCTATCTGCTAATTTGTTTTGAACATAAATTAACAGTTCCTAGTGTTTGTCGCATTCAAAATGTAAACAAAAACATGACCTGAGCTTTATTTACATAATAAAGAATTGTGAGCTCTGTATCTCGCTTATGATTCTTAGACTGATACTCAAATTTTGGTTGACTATTAGAAATGCCTAAATGAAGCATTGTAAACATTAAAAACGGAAAAATGAATTTTGACCAAAATCGTGACCATGCCCCTTTAAAAGGTGATAAAATATACACTTATATAGGTATAATCATATTGTAAAGTTACATTACCAAATTTTGACGATATATACTGCAGTAAAGAGTAACCATTGTTACCTGGGCTTCCGGCCACGTGAGTTTGGCGTGGCTGATCATATAGCAGTGGCTGTCCACCTGTCTCCAATCCTGGGGGCAGACACCAAACACCGCGGGAACTGTGGACAGACAGACAGGGTGGTAACAAAAGGTAGATA
The DNA here is from genome assembly GCA_016163765.1 of Magallana hongkongensis. NCBI lineage: Eukaryota > Metazoa > Mollusca > Bivalvia > Ostreida > Ostreidae > Magallana > Magallana hongkongensis. The sequence goes on from WFKH01008364.1 coordinate 14,435, forward strand.
CATTATATAAATATTGCCTGTTTGGGAGGGTAACAGTTGAAATTGACACCCCCGAGAAAAACCATATGGTTTTCGAGGGGTGTCAATTTCAACGGGTACCCTCCCAAACAGGCACTATTTATTCTATTATACTGAATGTCTTAATTTTAAAGAAAACTTTACTGCTTTTAAATTGAATTCTACGGCGAACCGTACGTGCATAATTTACGCGCATGTAACAATTCGTTGTGTTACCCGTTGCCAAGTGTGTTGCTAACGCTGAGGATAATAGAACGGATTATAAACTGCGTCTAAACCAATCAAATTTCAGTATTTAACATGAAAGTATAATAAAACAAACTGTTACCAAATTGCCTTTCTTTCTAAAACAAAGCTGATAGTTACATAAAAAACTATAAACGCTATGTTTTTCTTATACTATATATAACTAAGCTTATAGCTAACAACTAAGGAATACGGGATCATTCTTTGAGTATGAGGGTGATAATTTTGGTTGGGACGTGATCAAATCCAATAAAGCCAGAATGGCTTTATGGTGGATTTGATCACGCCCGACCGTATTTGATCACCTCATAATATTCAAAGAATGATTCCTTATTACTTACATTTATATATTTACATCCACTACGTATGATTTTATGATTGTAATTCATAGCTCTATAATACGACAAAACAGATCTGTTCAGATATTTTCAGTGGTATAGTCAGTGATCAGAAGGTAGTTCAGTTTTCAAAACTCGCGAGCGTGACTTCTGGGATTTCTAATTTTGAGCATTTTAGTTTAAACCGGGCCAGAACACCCCATATGTTCCTCCACACACAGAGCGAGTGCTCGAGGAACGCACTAAGCTTAGAATTAAGGTTCTGGGAGTGATACTAAATAAAAAACCAACAACCCTACTCACCTATAAGGAGTAGAAGGGCCGCAGAGATCATTGTTGACAATCAGTGGGTTCTATGACAACTAAAGACAGTGGCCATGTACCGGAATAGATAAACAAATCAGACCGGTGGGAACCCGTCAGCCGCCCTACAGAGTACTTACCTACAGAATACTTACCGATATAATACATGTACAAGGTGGTTACACACTGGGATCGTGCGCTGGTCATGAGTGGAGGAATATCAGCGATAATGATTGACTGTATTCTTATCTTTTTCATGTTACTCTAGAAAGACATGTATATAGAACACATACATTCATTCATGCTGCTGCATCTTTCTTTTTAAACATCTTGTAATTTTCAATTGAAAGTGGCATAAATGATGGGATCTCGGGAGTCGCGTGTATACAAGTTTCAGAGTAGAATCTTTTATTATTATGTAGGAGGTTGTATTGAAACATCATACAACAAAGCCTTGTATGGTTTAAATGAAGGGAATCTGGATGATGGCACGACACCACTTGAAGTCTAAGTTAAGTGTAACCATTAGTAACGTAAACCAAGTGGTGCTGAATCAAGGTAACTGTCTGTGGTTCGAAACCATGGGTTAACCATCGCGTGCTGTGTAGACATGGGTAATCGCCACTTATAGTGCGTAACAATTGGTAACTGTCACGTGTTGCGAAACCAATGATAAAAATCTTTTCTTTACTAAATAATAGTTTATAGCTAAACAATCACATTTTAAAATTTAAGGTAGATCTGATGGTTTATTTGTTGACCACCCAGCCTCCTTAAAAAGCTGTGCTGAAAAAAAATCATATTTATTCAATCTTCTACTGAACAACACAAATATCTCATTCTCTGTTGGGGAGAGCATTTCTTATTAATCATGCATTTCAAGGGTGTAAAAGATTGAGGTACAAGTACTGCAAATGCCGACGCTGATCTGTCTAATATTCTGAATATGGAGGATGATAATGATGTGCAAAATGTTGATATGAATAACAAAATCTTTTGATAAACTGATTAGCCAATCAAAACAAAGATAACACTGACCGGCCTAGGCTTGGTTGCGGAAAATTTTCCAGGGATTTGAATTAGGTTGAATATTTTTAAATATGGCCACTTTTCTATCCATTATTTTTAAGAATGTTAAGAATGGACACAGTAACATGTACCTGATTGGGTTGCTTTTAAACTACATGTAACAAGTATTTTCTCTTGTATAAATGCCAAAATAACAAAAAATTACAAATGTTTTAAGCCAAATATATACCCGATTATTATATCTAGTATTTATTTGGACCAGAAGAAAAAGAATTTTAATAATATGCCTATGAATGATATTTCTGGTGTACAATGACAAAAATTTCTCAATGCAAAAGAAAAAAACCATAAACAGAATGCCATCACTTTATTGTCAAATATTGCGGAGATTAACACTTGAGATAGAACATGACTACCAGTGGCACAATCACATACAACAAATAAACATGGGGACGTCTTGTTTCTTCAGAATACATCAAAATAAAAGTATAAGACATTATTTCTTTGTTGTATCAAAAGGTACAAATTAATCCATGCTTTATCTGTATTCATACAAACGCAATTTTATAAATCTTTGTCAGAACTTTTCCCAACATGCCAAATTAAGAAACCCCATCTTAATTAATACAATAAAACTTGTAGTAAATTATTTATACTTGACAGAGCTTTTCCCAAATTCCCTTTGAAAAAAAATCTTAATTAATAGATGGTTTCTGCCTTTATTCAGAACACCAGTAACAACTCTGCGAACCCTAGTCATCATCTAATGGGGTCAATGTCATCAGTGACCTTGACACAACACTAACCCTCTGACATCAACAATATATATGACCTCAGTTATCAACAGTTTATTCACAAGTATACAGAGCAATTTTTATTGAACATTACAAAACACAGTTCTCAGAACTATTTCAACTCTGAAAACTCGCACCTTCTGTACATATAGTTGATCAAAAGGCTCTCAGTAAATTTACAATGACCAGTCCAGCCATGACTGAGCTCGAACTCACATCAAATAGTTGCAGAAAACTCCCTGGACTCTTCATGCAGCTCCAAGATATGTTTTTATTTGATTTTATTGGTCGTTTCTATATTTAAAGGTTGTGACCCTTCTTATCCGAGTTGTGATTGGCTGACTAAGAACTCAGCTAGGGGTCATGAACTTTCTGCCAGAGCTTCTTTGAGGAGGGAAGCAACATCAGAGGTATTTTCTTTGTCAGTACCTATAAAATAAATTTGTCATTATTATCTAAGTACTAATATATCCAAGGTTATTTTTGCCCCATGTTTTTTTAACTACATATTCTACATATGCATAAGGTTTCACCCATCTTTGAGTTTGCTCAGTTGCAGTTAGAAATAGAAACTCTATTAAATTAACACAGTTATTTTGAAACTGTTTTAAATTCACATAGTCTTAAATTTGCCTGCTGACAACGCCGACAAGGGGAGAAAATAAAAAGAGGCAAATATTCCCCTGTATACAGCCACCAAAGCAAGTACTGTAGTTTCAGTTATGAGCAACATTTTTAAGGATTTTTACATGAAATAACTGATTTTATATATTTTAATAAGTATGCAGACAATGGACAAACCTTTACTTACTAAATGCATTTACTGACTCGATCAATGAAAATTAACATCAATGAAAATTAAACCCCGGTAACAGATCTTATGTTTTTCTTGAGATCATCATAACTCATTCATACAATCATAACTAGAAAGCAACCGAAATATAATCATAGTCTAACTGCATCTAATCAAATATAGAGTACAAGTGGCTTTGTTAATGCTAAATAAACTTAACTACAAGTAACTTGTAGTGCAATTCCAGCCAGATTGCTGCAGAGTACCTAATGCTGTGAGGACTGGTATATCATGTACCACAATGCTAAGCTGATGGCACAGTATGCATGTCCTGATGAGGTAGATTGTGACAGTAAATGGCAGTGAAGCGTAACTTACTTTCATCAGTGGTGATATCCTTTTCCAGCTTCAGTTTCCCTCTAGCCACCCTGAGCATGCCTTCTTCTACCGTGTCTTTACTGATCAGACGAACTACTGACACCTCCCTGTAACAAAACAGTATCATATTAATGACACATCCCTGTAACACAACGGAATCATATTAATGGCACTTCTCTGTAACAAAACAGTATTATATTAATGACACATCCCTGTAACACAACACTATCATATTAACAACGCCTCCCTGTAACACAACAGTATTTATATTAATGACACCTCCCTGTAACACAACAGTATCACATCCATGACACCTCCCTGTAACAAAATGGTATCAAATTAATGACACCTCCCTGTAACACAACCATTACCTTTCACTGATCTATTAAATTAATGACACCTCCCTGTAACACGACCATACCTTTCATTGATCTATCGAATTAATGACATCTCCCTGTAATGCAACAACAATATTTTTTACTGATCTATCATATTAATGACATCTCCCTGTTATGCACAATCCCTCTCACTGATCAATCAAATTAATGACATCTCCCCAAATCATTATCTCATACTGATCTGAAATAAACATAACTAACACCTCCAAGAAATATATTATGATCTCAAGAACCCATATCTCCCTATATCCCTTTTAACAAGATTAAAAAAAAATCACCAACACCTCCATAAACAAAGTATTTTGAAAGATCAGTAAAAAATACTGACACCTCCCTATAAACTGAGTCTCCCTTGTTAAAAAGTCCCTAATAGTCTGACCATTCCTGAACTACCTTGACCTTCTGACCTAGTTAACTTACGGTACCTGGTCTGTCCGACGCGGTGACACCTGTCCTCTGCCTGTTTGTCATTGTACGGGTTGAAGTCGATGTCATGGATGATGACAACGTTTGCGGCCGTGAGGTTTATCCCCAGTCCCCCGGCCCGGGTCGACAGGATGAAGATAAATATACTCTCGTCCTTTGTATACCGGTCAATCAGCTCCTGTCTGTCACAAAAAGAATACATCAAGTTAAATGCAATATAAATCAAAGAGAACAAGAGGCCCACAGGCCTTAACGGTCACCTGAATACCATACACAGGGAATCTCATAATATGTTAACTGTATATACATGTAGTTATGTGTCTGGATGTTAAATTGACATCAACTGATGAAGCTTCATTAAGTGCATATATTATATGCACTTAATGAAGCTTCATCAGTTGATGTCAATTTAACATTCAGGCACACAACTACATGTATATACAGTTAACATGCAGTTCATGTAACAAAGCTTTTAACATACACATTACACAGGTACACTACCTGTACACAGGTGTGACACTCTACACTGGTACACCACCTGTACACAGGTGTGTCACTCTACACTGATACACTCTCTCACCAGGTGTTATACATACTAAAAAAAGGTACATCAACCATTTACAGGTGTCACACACACTAAACATGTACATTGAATGCAGGTGTTACAAATACACAACACAGGTAAACTTCTCATATAAAGATCCTTCACATACATACACAACACAGGTACACAGCCTTCACACATGTGCTACACATACATACACAACACAGGTAGTACACAGCCTTCACACGTGTCACACATACCTTTCTGGGACAGGTGTGGAACCGTCTAATCGTAGGTACGAGTATTTCTTCATTTTGAGAAAATCTTCTATGATGTCCATCATCATAGTGAACTGACTGAATAACAGCACTCGGTCTCCCTGTAGATAATCATACCACATTAGAGGGAACGAAATGGTCACTTATATATAACATGTAAATAAACTTAGTTGGATATCATTACTTCTCATTTTAAAAGCAAGTGATCAAAAGACAATCTCACAATCCGCACCCCCTTATAACAGGAGACAATAATTAAATATTAATCATATATAATGCAATTATTGCAGTGTGAAAAAAACCTATAGCCAACTGGCCAGATATCACCTGAACATTGCTTTATCTGTTACCTGGTGTCTTTATTCCCTGATGTGTATTATGTGAGATTTGTGTTTAAACATTATAAACGGACAGTTTACCCATCAGAAATTTGCATGTTTACACATTACCTGAGATATATTTGTTTACAAATTACCTGAGATTTTGTTTGTTTACACATTACCTGAGATTTGTTTGTTTACACATAACCCGAGATTTATTTGTTTACTAATTACCTGAGATTTATTTGTTTCCAACAGTTTTTCCAGTTCCTTGAACTTCCCGGATTCCATGATGACACTTGCATCTAGTTTGAAACTTCCTAAATATTTCTGAAAGGAGGAGATATTATTCAATATATACTGTGAAAATAATTTCTCTGAATTTTGATTTTACATGTACATTAATAGCAAATTAACTCAAGCTTTAAAATGCAAAGAACTAAATCTATATGCATAATTTTTATGAACACACACAACAACAAACTTTGCAATAATTCATTCTTCACAATATGTCTCGTGGATAGACTAAAACTACAGAGAAAATCTTTTATGATATAAGATTAGATGGATCTACATCCACTTGATAGATTTGATAGTACATGTATGTCTTGTGAGAAGACTGAAACTATAAAGAAAATATTTCATAATTGGTGAACAGAATGTTTGTGTTGGTGAACAGATTTCCCTATAGGTGGACTGTAAAAAGCCTGACAAAGTACTATAGACAGGAAGGACCAAAGACAGGAAGACAATGGACAGGAAGGACTACAGACAGGAAGGACTATGGACAGGAAGGACTATGGACAGGAAGGATTACAGACAGGAAGGACTACGGACAGGAAGACTACCAACAGGAAGGACTATGGACAGGAAGGACTACAGACAAGAAGACTACGGACAGGAAGGACTATGGACAGGAAGGACTACAGACAGGAAGGACTACAGACAGGAAGGACATACCGGGTACTGGTCACACAGCTTCATGATGTCGTAGTCGTTGAGTACTGACATGTCTTCATGGATTAGCTCCTTTAGGGCGCCTCTGTCTCTGTGTGATGGCTCCTACAGAACAAGACAAAAGTAACCATAACAATGGTGTGACAGATCCTACAGTACCAAACAAAAGTTATCATAACAAAATGTGTGTCAGCTCCTACAAAAAAACAAAGGTACAAGTATTAATTATTCATCAAAATTTGGTTGTTCCAAATTTGTTTCCATTCATAATCAAAACTTACCACATTGAAGAGAACCAGTACGATTGATATCACAGTATGAAAAAAATAATCAGCTGATATATGTACCTTTGTCAGCTGTTTCGCCATCTTCATCAGAATATCGTCGGTGTACTGATTCCGCAGTAGGAGCGGGTGATTGGACGCTTTCCTGAGCTGCATCAGCATGGACGCCCCCTCATTGGCCTCCTTGCCCCGGTCCTCCTTCATGACCGCTTTGAACTGATGAATCAGACGCTGATAGAGTTCCCTCTGTGGGGGGATCAGCTCACAATGGAGGACTCTGTCCTTCTTCTGGGGGAGCTGTTGTTGGACCTGAGTGAACAGGAAGTCACAGTTCAGGGGAGTGTTCATTAAGGCAATGAATCATATTGGACATTTTTTGTAATGAAAAAAATATTCATTAGATGGCAAGATTTGATCAGATATAATTTGTACAATAAAACAAAGTTACAGCTAAAATATTATAAATTCAGGCTCACTGCAAAATCAGTTTAATTTCTTTTATTTTTAAAGTTTTACTATAAATTATCAGATAATACCAATTATGGTTATAACAATTCAAAATCATCCCTAGCAATTTGCTATAACCAAGTTTTACTGTACTTGTACAAAATTGAACTAAAATGAAGCAAAATAATGCCAAGGTTCACAAACTTAACCTCTGACTTCAGCCTGCGTAACACAAATGGACGCATGATTCTCTTTGCTTGCTGGATTCTCTCCCTTTCATATTTACTCTTTGCTTTGTCATCCACTCCTCTCTGAAACAAACAAAAACAAGTTTTTACAAAGATTTATTTTTCAGTTCCTTACACTTTACATGTTTCGATTTGAACTACAGGTCTCATTCAAACTGTGACTTGTACTCATGCCATCAATGAGAAAAAGTTATACTACCAACAAAACAGCTATGGCAAAGAAAAATCTTCTAAGCCACATAGGTCATACTGATTAACAACCCATTATTTTGATATACTGTAGATTCATTATTTTACGCTAGTACTTAATTCCACAATTCAACTGTTTTCCATCAAATCGCAAAAACATAAAATTGCGAATGCCGAATTTATATCATAGTTTCATGTAGTTTACATATGTCCGAAAAATTAAAGCCAGATTTTAAAATTTGCTAGATGTGTTTGTCACGATTTTGCGCGGATTTTAATTCCTCACATTTAATTAGGAATCAACAGTACTGAATAATCCTCATCTTTTAAGGCCATAAAAAATTAATCTCATGGTTCTCAGGCCAATATTTTAAAAAACGAATGCGGGAGGGCGGTTGTAAAATTTTCTTTTTATTTCATAAAAAAAGGATGCTGGATTTTTTTTTTTTATTTTAACAATGTGCAATTCTGATAAAAATCCAGAAAAAACGATGTTTTAAAGCATGTAAATAGTTACCTTGCAATGAATGTATTGATCTTAGATTCATTAGCTCAAACTAAATGAAAAATACAAATCATTATGTTCTTTAGGAAACACCACAGCTATGAGGCTTGGGAAAGCTCTAGGTTTAAGCATTATCAGATATGTAAGCCTTTCACCTTATTTAACTCCTGGAGATTCACCTCAAACTCAGTAATTACGAAGTCCAATTAATAAGCGTTTATTAATGAGCGTGATCGTATAGTAGATTTTACAATCATTAAGAGCAGCTCAAATCAAAGATCCATCTAACATCATTTTACATGAGTATATATAACATTTTACTTATGATTGACGGTTCTGACCAGTCCGGCCCATCTACAATGATCATGAGTGAGCAATTAGTGTCAAAATCCCGGAGTTAAATTTTATTTCTAAATAAAGTAACAAAACTGTCAAAACCGTCAGAAAGAATATTGTGATGTGGGTTTTGAGTCTCAGAATCCGAGTCTCTGAGTCCCCCACCTGGGTATAATGTATCGTTTACTCATAATACATTCATTCATACATGGCTTTAAGGTTACAAAGGTTAAATAGAATAAGCAATACATGACTCTATATAGAGTACCAGAGCTATCGATGCAGACACAGAATCGCCAAATATGACAACTTATTTACAAACTCCCAATTTGGATATTTGTGCCCGTATTCTGCACCTGGTTGCATAACATCATTTAGGAATACTGCGCAGTGCTAAAGAGTCACATAGTTCATTCTGTTATTATCATTAACACAATTCATTACGCAGTATCTATGTATACATAAGTATCATAGTGACCAATTTGTAATAGTAACAATTCAAGGTCATAGCATGGCTATCTGTTTACAGATATTTAGTAAAGTACAAGCTGCAGGAACTCTCCTCCTACATGCATTTGACTTTAAACAATGTTCCTTCATATCTAAACTAAAATCATTGCTGTCACGATCATAACTTGTAAACAGCGTCTCGTAACTAGATCCGGCAGCCATTTGCAATTATTATAATTTAGTCTAAATCATCGCGATGTTTACACTAATGTGTTTTATTAAAGCCAAGCATTTTACTGACTTGAGTATCTAAAATGCAGTCCTTAATCTGGAATTTTTTTTTCTGGAATTCCCAAGTGCACTAGAGAAATTTTATTTTATTCATTTACTGATAAAAATGAATAATGCACAATGTTAATCCAGATGCGGGGTGGGACTGAGAACCAAGGAATTAATTTTTGATGGCCTAAGTTGTCAAAGTCTTCTGCAAACCTACTGCAATAACGCTGTGCATTGAACAGCCCTATTTATCAGTGGTTACATCTTCCTTACATTGATCATAGAGAACATCTGTTTGAGCTGGTCCGTCTTTCCACTGAAGATTTCTGGCATCACAAAACAGAGCAGTGACATCAGCTCCAGGAGGTTGTTCTGTAGGGGTGTTCCGGTCAGTAACAGGCGGCGCTCAGCCTGAAAACGGAACAGAGAACAATTGACACAGAAACACTAAAAGGCAGAACACTGAAATACTGTACTGATACAGAACACAGATGAACTGGTCAGTAGCAGACTGCGCTCAGGCTGAAAATGGAACAGAGGGATATTGACATGGAGCAGAGAGATACTGTACTGAAAAATTATACTATAGACTGTTCCAAGTTATTGCTTCCACCACTTTTTGATGATTTTTAATTAAAATAATCATACCTGCCAATGAAGTATACCGGTAATTCAAATCGATAAAAGGGGAAAAATCCAAGATTTCTTCAATGATACATCATCTGTTTATACCTGGAGAATTTCACAGGAACGAAAAAAACAAACATCATATGAAGATTCAAAATGGGAAATGTTTCCATCTTTCCTCCATTCGGAAGTACTTGGGACACCTTACACAATTTTTTAATGTTATCATCTGGTCTTCTTTCATCTCTTTTGCAATGCAAAATCCCCGTAGAATTTCTATTTTTGGTTGTGTATTGAAACCTGAAGCGTTTCAAAACAGATAATCTGGACTTTCTTCATTCTAGTGAATGAATGTAGTTTGGGCGCAAAGGTATTTATGATTATTGAGATATTACGCAAAAATTGGTGGAAGCAGAAACTTGGGACAGAGTATAAAACAGTAAACATACACTGTACTATAAACAGAAGAGAACGGTGAGCTATTGACATGGTACACAGCGATACTATACTGAAAGAGAAACACAAACACTGTACTAAAAAACATGTATACATCTATAGTGTACTGAAATGTAGCATGCAGGATTGAACAGAAATACATGTACTGTACTGAAAATGTACGGAAATACTATGATAAAAACAGAACATAGAGCTATTGACAATGAATACAGAGATACTGTGGAATCATTAGATTTCGTGGTGGCTCAATATTCGTGGAATTCGTGGGTACCTCTCATCCACGAATTAACATCCTCCACTAATTAATAAATTAGGGTTACAAAGTCATATTTCCTTTTCTAGGTATAAGATAATACACGAAATTACGTCCCCACTAACCTGTAAAACTTGAGCAATCCATGAAAATTGCCCCCCACAAAATTTAATGATTCCACAGTAATAGGCAAGACGACTGTCTCACTGAAGTATTCTACATACATCAGTAACAGACAAGTATATTCAGATGATGACAGCACACTTACCGCTATTTTCATCAAGTTCTGGTAACGGAGAGATGACATGTTCTTTAACATGTGACCCTCATCAAAGATGGCGTAGTGGAACTCGACCTTTTTAAACAAGGCGCGGTCTTCTACACTTCCTGTGGCCATGTTGTAACTACAATAAAGAACCACCACACTGAAGTTAATTAATCATTGTTAATACTGACGAGTGCAGTTTGTTGTAGCTACAATACAGACCTACTGCCTGAATTGTCCTTACACTACCGAGGACAGTGATTTAGCAGAACAAGAAATTGCACAGGATGAAAATTTCAGTGAAAATTTTATTTAATCTTTGTATAAATTCACTTTCACTTTTTTGATAAGTGATTGGAAATCTAAATCTTCTAAATATATTATGATTAGAAATTCATGCTGGATAATATCAATAAATGCTGTTACAGGAGAAGACGTCTCCAATCATCAACCAATAGCAATTAGCATACGAGACTAATGTTATCTGAATTAATTTGCTGCTGATAACTAATAAACAAACAGCTTACGTGGTGAGGACCACATTGTACTCGGACTTTGAGTCGTAAAGCAGCGACATCCGACTCTGACGCCGATCCTCCATTGACCCATAATACACCAGCAGGTTCACCTCCGGGCACCACGTCTCAAACTCACGCATCCAGTTCTCTGCAGAGAAATTTTTACATAATGTGACTACATAGAAATAATGTGTCCTAAAATGTCCAAAATTAATAGCCAATGGTACAGAATGTGATTTTAAAAAACACTTTTTAAAATCTTGGATTTCATCTCTGCTACTGCCTTGTCAAAGAACTTTATCAAATGACCTTATTTTGAAGTCATGTGCACTGATACGGTGGTGAATTACCTATTGTTGAAGACGGAACAATCACTACATGTGGCCCCCTCTCTCCCTCCTCCAGAAGATGAGCGATGAAGGCGATGGTCTGAATGGTTTTACCCAGTCCCTGATGAATCAACAGAATAGAGGGAATAATTTAACACAGTCCAACTCAGCAAAGTATTAATTAATACCATACACCAAATAAATAGGTTAATAAAACCAATGGGAGATAGCAAGGACAGAGTTTGAGAGAAGTAGTGACAGTACCATTTCATCGGCCAGGATCCCATTCAGCTGCTGAGAGTGCATGATGCGGAGCCAGTTCAACCCGACCATCTGAAAGGGCTTCAGCTGACAGCTGGGGGAAAAACAAGCTTTTATAGAACATGGATCTACATATTGTATGGGGGGGCACCAGCTTATAATTAACATGATAAAGTTGACAGCTGGGGGAAAAAGAAACTGTTTACAATACACACATCTAGTACTATCTACACACCTGCTTATAAAGTCCTAGCAAGACTTTTTATTTAGAATTATCCAACTTTGTTAAGGTGCAGTAGAAACACTAAATTTAATCTTATCTACATACAATAAAATACAGGTGGGTACCCAATAGCTATTACACAAAATAATGACAATTTATCAATACATGCATGTATTTTTTCTTCTTTGATATAAATACACAAGGAATCAAACTGTCCATACTTAGGAGACAGGTACTGGGGCTGTTTTGTGATCTGTATGGCTTCATCGTCGCTGTCTTCTACTTCCGTTTTCTTGGTCAGACACGACACAACCGTCTCCATTTTCTTGGAGATTCCCTCACACTTTTGCATGAGTTTGAGGATGACCTGCCTCACTCGCAGAATTTCCTTACATCCACTGATGATGTCATACGACAGACCCTTGTTGTTGGAGAATTCAGAAATCTGAAAAAAACACATCAGAGAATATTCAGGTAAAAACACATCATAAAATTAAGAGGAAAGTCTTACAAGTTTGTTCCAAGACTAAGATAGCAATAACTTACGAGTTAGTTCCATGACTTAGAAGGTAATAACTTACGAGTTTGTTCCAGGTATTGAACGGCCTCAGAGAGATGATGATTTCCGCCCGCTTTTTAGAACACCCAGGTGTGGCGGATAATTCGTCAGCTGTAGCCTCGTCAAAAAATGACAGGATCTTCTCTCTCTCAGTCTGGGCAGTTTCTGTGTCCATCTAGACAAACAAACTCTAGAACTATATTTAAAGTTTCATTTAAACAGAAATTGTTACCATGTCTTCTTTACATGTAAAATTTTACCATATCTTCTTTACATGTCTATTGTTACCATGTTTTTTTAACACGTAAATTGTTACCATGGATATGTTTTACATGTAAATTGTTACCATGAATATGTTTTACATGTAAATTGTTACCATGGATATGTTTTACATGTAAATTGTTACCATGGATATGTTTTACATGTAAATTGTTAACATATCTTCTTTCGATATAAATTGTTACCATGTTTTTTTTACATGTAACTTGTTACCACATTTTTGTTTACATGTAAATTTTAGCCATGTTTCCTTAACAAGTAAATTGTTACCATATCTTCTTTGCATCTAAATTGTTATCATATCTTTTTTACATGTAAACTGTTACAATGTCTTCTTTACATGTAAACTGTTACAATGTCTTCTTTACATGTAAACTGTTACAATGTCTTCTTTACATCTTAATTGTTACCATGTCTTCTTTCCATGTAAATTGTTACCATGTTTTCTTTATATATTAATTGATAATAACAATGTCTACTTTACACACTAATTGAGCCCTGTTTTCCATATATATAAATTTTCACAATGTTTCTCTCTACATTTTTATATACATGTACATGTATTATTTCATTGAACAATGAGTTAATACACTACTCCTCCTCACCTCTAAGCTGTCATCGCTGTCTGCCTCCTCATCTTCGCTTCTGAAATCATCCTCTTCATCTTCCAAAGCAGCTGTAAACAAATAGTACAAGATGTTCATAAAAATATATATCCCTCTTGTGTTAAGATGATTCAAAATATATAATGTATCTGTCAACCAGTGATACATTACCTCAAAAACATGCATGTAAATAAATTCATGATATCTCATCATGATCAGGGACAGAAATGACAACAGAACTCTTTACTGATGTTTTCAAACCTCATCAGATTTCTATATTCAACCAAAAATGCAACAATGTCTGACAATATAGTCCCCTCCCCAACCCCACCGCAGTATGAGACATATATAGTACAAAGCCCGCCTTTCCTTTCCGTTGTACATTAGGTAACATTAGGTTAATGACCCCCACCCCCCTACACCCAACTCCAGAATGACTTACCCTGTCTTTCCTTTCCGTTGTACATTAGGTTACATTAGGTTAATGACCCCCACCCCCCTACTCCCACCTCCAGAATGACTTACCCTGTCTCTCCTTTCCGTTGTCCATCAGGTTACTGAGTTCCAGTAGAGCGTCGTCTGTCTGCCAGTTGTTGTTCTCTAACACCTTGTGTAGTTCCTGTTGACAGAAAAAACAAAACTAATCCAACTTATCAAGCATACATAATGAATGAAAAATTATCAGATTTACAAAGACATCATTTTTATCATTATTTTTTATTTTCATGCAACTAAATTACTATGGGTAATGCATGAATTGCAAGGCATCATGTTATCTACTTTTGATAAGATTATTGATCAGTTAAAACTTAAAAGCCCAGAAAAAGTAACAACAAAAAGCCATAGGTTTAATGCCCCCAAAGTGGAGTCACACTGACTTGTAATCTATCAAACAGTTGAACTTTATAAACGACCTGAAATTTGACCAGTCTTATGATGATTCAGATATTTGGAATTACACATAGGTTCACTGCAGGAAGAAGCAGATTTTTTATTTCATCATTACTTCTAAATCTAGTGGATATAACCAGCCACTAACTTATATCATTAACAGCATATAACAATTTATACTGGTATTCTAAACAAATATTGATAAGTAAAGATCTTGTTGACACAAATATCTTACCCTCCTTTTTCTCCTGGGGAACGCCTCTTGAAGGAACAGAATCCTTTTGTCTTTCTGTGCCTCTGATATCTGGGTTGTGTCAAGGTCAACAGACTCGATGGGTCGAGCCCGCTTAGCGGGACGATGGACAGGAGACCCTCCTCCATCTTCTGAGTCACTGCTCGCCATTCGAATTATTCTCTTCTTAGCTTTTTTAGCTTTCAGGGACTTTGCTAAATGTAAACAAGATAAAGATAAGATCACATGATTGTCAGTAAAATAAATTTTGTATGTGATTAGGAGTCATTACTTACAGCTGTAAGAACAGTAACTGAGACATAACATACAGCTATGATGTACATGTGTATATATATATATCAAGTTTTTTTCATGTGTCACAAAATTTACAAAAATGGGGAAAATATGTAACTTTTTTTATTTGCATCAGTCATTTTTGGCAATTTTAAAAAATTTCTTATAGCAAACACTACCAGATAAAATTTCTGCGTATTGAATATTTTGCTATGTAAAAGTGATTGTGAAAAAAGCAAAAATTGGATCATCCAAGAAAATCACTGGATAAATGGCATATTAATCTGATGCATTACTGAGGTATAACATACAGGTGTGATTACATTAACTAATGTATTACATACAGTTACAGAGGTATAACATACAGTTGTGATTACAGTAACTAATGTATTACGTACAGCTGTCAATCACGTGATCGACCGCCTCCTCCACGTTCCAGCCTCGTGCCTCCAGCGCCCCCTGTAACACCTCCATCGAGCGGTCAGGGAACATGGCTTTCAGATGATTGACAGCCTCGGTCTGCTCCGGGGTCAGGTCGTCCCCAAAACCCTGTCGCACCTCCTGTTTGGACTTCCTCCTGTAAGGTGAATTAAAGATCAGCATTGATGACAGTGACCTATGTAACAAAAAGCTGAACACATTTTAAAAGTTCTAGATAGAGCAACTCTATAGAGACTTCTTCTCACTGATAACATGCTTTTGATTTAGGGTAATTAAAATTGTCTAACTAAAAATTTGAATTTCTTTCTGCTTCTTTAAAATGCTGAAACACATAACAAAATTGTTCATTGATATAAGCTCTTCACTTCTTTGGCACATGTTTCATCATACCGCTGTTTTGCCGACGTAGATGCTGCCCCGTTTGTTATTCCCTGTTCCTTCGATAACCATGGAGATGAGGTCGGTTCTGTGTCATCGTCACGGATACAGTTCTTATTTGAACCTTTGATCTTTCCACGAAACACTGGTGATTCTGGACTACTTGGAGCATGGTCTGAAATCAAATTTTGTTAACTGTAAAATCTGATTTTCATTTTATATAGAAAGTACCTGTTTTACAAATAACATTAGTGTCAATATCTGACCCTCATCATTTTGTTGGAAGGGGTCTTGGCTCCCAAGATCCTGACTAGCGTTGATTGGAATGGTTGTTTCGCTGTTCTGACTTTCCCCCTCTTTATTGAAGTAGATTATTGTGACTGATGAGGAGGCAGAGCTTGTTTGACTGTCATTTTGTCTGCTTGTTGCTTCAGTATCCTGTCCATTAAGGCTTCCGTTGGTCTCGGAACTGAATAAGCTCTCACTACCCGAGGCAAGTTTGGGGCCCTGCTTCTTCACAAAGCGGTAATTCATTAGCGAGTTTAAGCTTGGACTTTTAGCTGCCATATGTTTTTCTAGGAGGAAAAAATCAGTAAAAAAAATTCATTTACGTAAAATTATCTAAAATCTATTATATCTCAAATTTGGTAAGGATGTTCCTTTTATAAGAAAAGAGATCAGGTCTGTAAATGGTACAATTCAATCACAATGGTACAATTCAATCACAATGGTACAATTCAATCACAATGAAAGGTAACAAGAAAGCCAATACACAAGAGAAATTGTCAAAATCGCCATGAATTAGTATCTCATCATACACCAGGAATAGGCAGTCTTCACTAATTGGAAGTCTACAGCTGGCTCCTATACTTGCATTCATTCTGCAGTATTTGAACGTTATTCTTTATGGAAGTTAATCAAACTATGGTATAATATAATTACATCGAAGAAGAGCAGTAAATTGGATTGAGTAACAGAGAAAATAGCCGGTCGAGACCGGAGAAAAAATCTTAACTCTTTGACTTGCCACTTGGCACACATTCTTATCCGCAAGAGATTTCTACTTGTAAGTAACTATACAATTATTTTATCCTCAATAAATAATCATTCAAACGGAGACTCGACAACCCAAAGAAATACCTTGCTGCTTATTTCTTTATCCTCATCGAATATTCTTTTTACTTAATCAACAAAAAACTTGCGGGAATCACAATCGTACCTTCGTTACAAAAGAGTTCTAGTGAGAGAATAATAATGCATACAATTACTTTTTCGTTTATCATTCCTTTACTCTAATTCGAAGTTCTTTATACGATGTATTTGATATTATCCATAAATCCTATAAAAAAAAAATTAAAAAATGATTGTTAAGAAGGGAAAATAATGGTTAATTTTTAAGGGGTGGGGAGATAAGGGATTGGGGGAGGGGGGGGGGGGGGAGGAGTGATCATGAGGTTAATGCAAATAAATAGGCAGGGGTTTAACTTTAAAGCGGTGCGAGGGTCAAGACTGTTAGACGAACCAGACAAGCGATATAATAACTAAATATAGTATAAAGATGCCCAGTTTAAAGGCCTGGGTTTTTTCTCACTTTATATAAAATTTACATTTTTCAAAACTTTGTTTTAAAAAAAGTCAATTCTGGAATGATTTTGTAAAGATTTACATTGATAAATTCAGAACGTCTAAATGCCTATTTGTCACATTATTCTATATTGTTCCAGCCCTCCAGTTGAAATGTGATGTTAACAATCCAAAGTAAGATTTTTGGCTAACACACTACAAAGGATAGTAGAGCTATAAAAGTATCTTATTAGGAGAGGCATCAACTCTTGCTGTTTTATGTGAATAAGGACAATTTACTTTGTATTATCTATGCATTGAATATATGTTCAAATTTTATAAGAGATTGGAAGAAATGGAATACAAAAATGACTGTAATAATTACTTATCTGCATTCAAAGAAGACAAAACATTGCCATCTAGAGTATCTTGGAAAAGAAAACTGTCTTCATTGCTACAAAATTAAATATCACTTCTTTGAATATCTGTCACAAAATTGTAAAGAACAAGTTACAATAACATTATCAAAGCAAAATTCATGAACAACTAAACAATACATGTATGTGTAAAGCTGACTCTGGAAAATTATCTTTTTCTTGCAAAGTTGTAAACCAAAATGAATACGAACTACAACATTTCTTAAAACTACCTTTAAAAAAATGTGACAGATATGTCCTAACAAAACTAAGAATCAGTGCCCATTCATTATTTATTGAAACCGGTAGATATCCTAAACCTCCTGTTCCAAGAGAAAACGTCTGTGTAATTTTTGCAAATTGTTTGTTGAAGATGAGAAAACTTTGCATTGTATTGTTCAAAATATGATCAGTGTAGATTGAATTATAATGATATCTCTAATGTGAACACATGCACAAATACAAATGTCAATCCCATTAAGGAACTTGTCAATCCTAAAAGCATTACAGTTGCTAGTTAAATTCTGTTTTTAAAAAAAAAACAAAAAAAAAACAAAAAAAAAAACTGTTTCAACGCTAGAAAGGAACGTCAACAATGAACACTTATACAATTTTACGAATACCAATAAATTTTGCACACGCTTAGTTTTGTTCACCCAATGTTTTGTCCATTGTAGATATATTAGTCAATGTTCAGCTTTTGCATGCTTATGTTTGATGTTTTGTTTTATATAACTCATTCCATGACTGTATGCCGACATGGTAAATGAATTGAATTGAGTATTAATGTTATTTTGAAAATCAAAATTCCACAAAACTAGTTCAATGTAGACCTAAGTCAAAAAGTGCAAAATGATTCTACATTAATCTGACTATGTGTTGGATTAAGTGTTTAAATTTTCATGCCCCAAAATTCAAAGTTAGAATAGAGCTTTAGAAATTTGCATAAAGAAAGATTAAAACATAAATAATTCTTTAACAAAAAAAATTGTCTGATTGATGTCATAATAGAGATATGATATTTTGATTGTATCTAATTTCACAAAAAGTACGTATTGAAACAAAAACTAGATATTTCCTATCAGTTTTTTGAACAGGAAACATCACGCGCCAATCTAATTAAAATTATATGTTAGATTCGCTCGCTTACTCGCTACACAAACCGATGAAATTTTCACGATTTTGAGATATGGCTCAATTACGTAAGTGAGATCTAAGAAGCATGAAGAATGATCGATATTGTAAGACCTCTAGATTCCTGTAACTAACATGATTTTTTTTTTTTATATTTTATCAAAATATTTGTATGCTATGATGTTTTTTTATATTTGAAAAAAAAGGGGGGAGGGGGGCAGATATCGGACAGTATCGAATATGGTCCTTTCTTCGAAATCTGACAAAAATGATGCCAAAATAAAACTAGACCTGTTTTTGTCTTCAACATAAAGGAATGGCTTTTCGATAGCCCTTTAATTCCCCTTTTTTAATTGTTTTTAAAAAATTCCAGATTGTTATAGAAAAATTATAACGCCTTGGTATAAACAGATGGCCATACATGTAGTACATGAACTCGCAAGAACTTAAAATGCCTAAAGAAAGATAACTCTAGAACGTTATGTTTAAATGTCCTGAAGAAAATCTTTTAAAAATCATATTTGAAAAAGTAATCATTTATTTATTAAGCACAAAATTTGGTATTCCTAAAACTTATCCGTTGTGCAAAGCGAGACAACTCTTCCACTGTCATTTTTGAACTGTGCTTAATGTTATCGTTTTCAACCCCTTAAAGGGGCATGGTCACGATTTTAATGTTTACAATGCTTCAGTAAGGCATTTCTAATAAGCAACCAATATTTGAGTGTCTGTCGCTGAGTTATAAGCGAGTTACAGAGCTTACAATTCTTTGCTTTTGTTCGCATTTTGAATGTTGAAGTGAAAATGCTATTTTTAGACCTAAAATGAATGTGTTAACTGCATGTTTAATTATGCTTAAAACGAATTAGAAGATTTACAAATCAGCTTGAAAAACATTTTTACTGGTATATCGAAACTATGTAATAAAACAAAAACAGGGTACAAGCCTAGCTTGTTTACTTGACAAAGAGCTGTACGTATGTGAGTCCTGTATCATGCTTATAAATCTACGACTGACTCTCAAATTTCATTTGTCATTAGAAATGCAATCCTAAACCATTGTAAATAATAACAAGAGGCCCAGGGGCCACATCGCTCACCTGAGCAACAATAGCCTTAACTCTGATCAAATTAGCATTACAGTATCAAAATCAAAATATCTTGACAACTAAGTACAGTAGATCTTGCTCAAAAAATTTAAAACATCTGCCGATTTTTATCCACATATTTTTATGGTAAATACATAGCCCCTTTTGTTGTTGTACCTGTAAGAAGATTTTTCTCTATTCCTATATAACCCCCCCCCCCCCCCCCCACTTTGTGGCCCCACTTTTCTCTAGGGAATCATGGTTTGATCAAACTTTAATCTGCACAACCCGTGCTTTCACACAAGTTACTACTTTTTGGACTGAAAACTTTCCCAGAATATTTTTAAAGATTTTCTCTATATATTCCTATGTGAAAATTCATCCCCCCATTGTGGCCCCGCCCTACCCCCGGGGACCATGATGTAAACAACTTGAATCTACACTATCTGAGGATGCCTCCACAAAAGTTTGAGCTTTTCTGGCCTAATAGTTTTTAAGGAGAAGATTTTTAAAGATTTTCTCTATATATTCCTATGTAAAAATTCATCCCCCATTGTAGCACCACCCTAACCTACGGGGACCATTATTTAAACAAACTTGAATCTACACTATCTGAGGATGCTTCCACTCCAATTTGAGCTTTTCCGGTCTAATAGTTTTTGAGAAAAAGATTTTTAAAGATTTACTCTATATATTCCTATGTAAAAATTCATCCCCCCATTGTGGCCCCACCCTACCCCCGGGGACCATGATTTAATCAAACTTGAATCTACACTATCTGAGGATGCTTCCACTCCAATTTGAGCTTTTCTGGTCTAATAATTTTTGAGAAGAAGATTTTTAAAGATTTTCTCTATATATTCCTTTGTAAAAATTCATCCCCCATTGTGGCCCAACCCAACCCCCGGGGACCATGATTTAAACAAACTTGAGTCTACACTATCTGAGGATGCTTCCACTCCAACTTGAGCTTTTCTGGCCTAATAGTTTTTGAGAAGAAGATTTTTAAAGATTTTCTCTATATATTCCTATGTAAAAATTCATCCCCCCATGGTGGCCCCACCCTACCTCCGGGGACCAAGATTTAAATAAATTTAAATCTACACTATCTGAGGATGCTTCCAGTCCACTTGGAGCTTTTCTGGCCTAATAGTTTTTGAGAAGAAGATTTTTAAAGATTTTCTCTATATATTCCTTTGTAAAAATTCATCCCCCCATTGAGGCCCCACCCTACCCCCGGGGACCATGATTTGAACAAACTTGAATCTACACTACCTGAGGATGCTTCCATACAAGTTACAGAATTTCTGGCCTAATAGTTTTTGAGAAGAAGATTTTTGAAAAATACCTACAAATTTTCAATAATTCTAAATTATCTCCCCTTTAAAGAGGGTGTGGCCCTTCATTTGAACCCCCTTTACCCAGTGATGCTTTGTGCCAAGTTTGGTTGAAATCTGCTCAGTGGTTCTGGGGAAGAAGATGAACATGTGAAAAGTTTACAACGACAACAACGCCGACGCCGACGCCGACGCCAACGACGACAGACAACGGACAAATTTTGATCAGAAAAGCTCACTTGAGCTTTCAGCTCAGGTGAGCTAAAAACAGAAAAATAGAATTTGACCAAAATCATGACCATGCCCCTTTAAAACACCTATAAGGATCGAGTCAAAAAGTGGCCCCTCGATCGGACCAAAGTTTTTGAATTGTATTTCTATTTTAAAAAATAAATCGAAAAGATATTAGAAATCGGATAAAAAAAAATAAAAGAGCTGAAGGGCTGTTTTTAGACTCTACCAGATCCCTTATTTTTTAAAATTTCATTTCCGGACCTTTTCAGATTTTTTTTACTTCTACATTCAATAAAAAAAAAACATTTGCTTAAAAACTGTTTGAGAAAACGTTACACGCGTTAATTTGATTTTAACATGGAAAATTTCAGAGAGAAATTGAAAATACCATAAAATTTAAAGAAAAAAATCCCTAGGAAATGAAATTGTGAGATACTATAGAATTTGATAAGGTTAATATATACGGTACTGTTGGTTAGTTTATCTTTTTGAGTTTTTTTCCGAGAACCCTTTCCGATCTGCGTATTAGATCCTTGATGATAAATATGAAATATTAAAATATTTACTTAAAAACTGTTTGAGAAAACGTTACACGCGTGAATTCAATTTAGCTTAGAAACGCTATACCAAGATTGCTTAAAAGATGATTGCTTTAATTTGGACTGGTAAAATATTCTATACCTTAGATTTTAATCAGGATATATTTATTGAGTTTTCACACCATATATATGAAAACTATTATTATAACGGAAAATTATAAGAAAAAAATGTTGCGGTAATTAAAAGCTAAATGGGGGATATCCCCAAATTGCACAAATCTTTAAAATTTTGACCAAGCATAATTGTATCAATTTCAGACAGAGTGTTCATTCCAGTAGTACCTCTCTACATATTTTACACAGATTTTTTTTTATACTGAAGATACTTGATTTAAGATGATGTGAAATTCGTCCTCAATATCTGACAATTGTTTTGTTACTTTCGTTAATCTCGAACTTACTGTAAATCACCTTTTAACCAGGGCGCCAAAGAAGTTATAAATATCAGCTAAAGATGGTAAAATCACTTTGCAACCATTTGGTACATTAAGCGGCATGTGGTATAAATAATATTAATATATTATAATTA
This sequence comes from Magallana hongkongensis, assembly GCA_016163765.1. Classification (NCBI taxonomy): domain Eukaryota; kingdom Metazoa; phylum Mollusca; class Bivalvia; order Ostreida; family Ostreidae; genus Magallana; species Magallana hongkongensis. The sequence continues at coordinate 37,506 of WFKH01008364.1, forward strand.
TTCTCCGATCTAAACTTTTGGCACCACGTGTATTATAGAGCATTAAAAAATGCCTGATATTCATCCTCCCACCCACTGGTTTATTAATTTTTCAGAATTGACAGAGATGACCCAATTGGATCCATCCACCACACATTTACAGAATTGACAGAGATCCGCCAATTGAACTGATTAAGGATCTGTTTAGAATAGACCCCTCAGTTTTATCTGTAGATATTTGGGTCAGGAGATTCTCGTGGTTTACATAAACTGGATAAAGCATCGCAGTACGTAATTAGTTTATAAATTTATAATATTTATTATCAATCATTAAATCTATAACGCTATGCACCCGTTTACAGACATTTCTCTAACCGTCACAGGTATACCATGGCGGGAGAGAGCAACTTGTCTGCAGTGCTGTACAAGAAAGGCGATCTGAGACTGGTAAGCAAACAAGGCCTCCATTTTCCCTCCAACAACCCGATGGTGTATCTCTATACAGTCGGTGTCTTACAGATATGATGCAGGGCAATTCTATTCTATCTAATGATTAATTTTGCCTAGTCTATATAACCACCATGAGTTAATGTTTTACGTGATACGAGGTAAACGTTAAACAAAATCACAGACCACAATCCAGAATTTCAGGACACACATGTATCTAAGCGTAGTAGAAGTCACTTCATGAAATATCTCCATTGATATTTTTATGGAATACTTCCGATTGATAAAGTATAATCATGTCCTTGGACTTACTCTAATATATGTTTTTTTTATTATGTTTAAAACATGATATAATTATGATCAAGATATTCTGAGAAATGCACTGATTGAATAATAATGTTATTGTAGCGTTTTTGTTTTATATATTCCTGTTTTATAAATAATTACTGTATTAGGAAATTCGTTTAATATTTGAGCCCAATCAATAGGAACCCTAATATTGGTGCCCTAATTATGGTGCCATAATTTTTAGTGCCCTGATAGTGCAGCAGGCCCTAATACTGGAGCCTGCTGCTCAACAGGTGCCCTAATGGTGTAGCAGGCCCTAATACTGGAGCCTGCTGCCCTAGTGCCCTAATGATGTAGCAGGCCTCGGTACCGGAGCCTGCTGCCCTAATGCCCAAACATCGTTAGGTCTCTGGGCAAAGTATATAAGGGGAGAGAGAATGTGAGTGGGGAGCCAGCCAGGAGAAGGAGAGCCAGGAGGGAGCCAGAAGCGAGAGACTCAGAGCAGAGTGGTTTGACATTGGATGTACATTTATTACTTGTTCATTTAAATACAAACTTGTGTTCGTCTTCAATAAATTTATTAAGATCTACTGGTTCTTAAAATACAACACAGAACCCACGAAAGTTTGTGACGCTGGACAAAGGAGATCCTTAAGTATTGACTCTGGGAGCCCTTAAGAGAAAAACGTCGCATTATTCTAATAAACCATTTAACTGTTAATATGCGTTTTGAATTTGAAATCAATAGCATTACAGTTGTGCGAAGCCGATCACAGTTGTCTCCATATGAGGCATCCGGCAAATTTTACTATTTGCGCACGCTTGCGCCTTGCACTACTTTATATTACTATGCAATGAAAACCTCATTTAAATATTTAATTATACGTAGATTACGAAAAACGTTACTCTTATCCGTTTGCCTTGAAAATAAAACATTTTTACAGTTACATACATAATGATTCAAATCATGTTTTTCTTCACATGCGTAAGAATGTTTATCGGAAGTATAATTCGCCTACTAAAAGTAAAACTTATTCATGCCTTGCTATTCCGGAAATCAACAAAACGTTGCTATATATAGCATAATGCATGTAGCGTAATGCTTTCCTATTACATTAACAGAGCTGACCAATGATATTACATGCCGATCATTCCTTTAAAAGGAATACTTGTCTTCTTTTAAGGTGGATTCTCCAATCAAAGAACCAGGACCGGGAGGTAACTCTGTCACATAATTATACAAAGTTTAAAGTAAACACACCGGTCAGCTGATGTAGTGTAGAAATACTTGGCATTCAAAGATGACAAAAGTTCTCGCAGAGTTCTGTTTCATACTTACCCCGACATATTTCTCAATCTATGTACTAGTATGTGTGAACTTTGACCCGCAGAGGTACAGATTGCCGTCCAGCAAGTGGGAATCTGCGGTTCTGACGTCAAATATTGGAAAGAGGGCGCCATCGGTCACTTTGTGGTCACCAAGCCGCTACTACTGGGTCACGAGATCAGCGGGGTCATCAGTCGAGTGGGGGAGGGGGTCACACACCTCAAAATAGGTAAGACGTAGAAAGATTATTATTAAAGTGGGAAAGGTGTTATACACCCCAAAACATGTATTAAGGTTCTCCGATCCTCAGCCTTAAAGTATTTTTTTTTTCATTATGAAAATGTTATTTTTCTTTCAACCTTTATAAATCAAATGAAATAAAATGAAATTTTTAGATGCTGTCCATGCATTTTACAAAGTTATTGCAAATTTGCCTACGATGGATATAATGGAATAAAGAAACAAGTTGAGGTTTAAAAAAAGCACCGGTGCATCGGTGGCTCGAACTCTTTAACCAACACGTATATAACTGGGAGTGTTCCATGGATCCACTACGCCAAGCTTAAGCATGTAGTTGTTTGACTGATAGTTATACTAGCAGTATATAGAATATTAATAAAAATTGTCTGTAAAAGTTAGATTTATGGTACTAATAAAAGAAATCTGGATAATTTGGAATTATCGAACATTGCTGTGGATCGGAGATCGTTAACACCTAAAATAGATGCACCTTTGATCGAGAACATGTCAAATGAGGTTGGAGTTTGTAGGTATTTCCCACCTCAGAATTTATATCAATATTTCTGGGAGGAGATCCGAGTATTTTGAGTGTTTTTTATGCTCGAAAAAACCTATCGATGTATCATTGTCAACTTTGTATGGAATTGGTTTTCTGGGTGTAGCATCCATTGACGATCTTATTCTTCTCTTTTGTGACGGCTGCATGCATGTACACAACCTTATTTTATCGTTTCTCCCTCCCACTCTGAAAGGTGACCGTGTGGCCGTGGACCCACACATCACGTGCAGGGTGTGTGAGTTCTGTAAGGCGGGCCGCTACAACATGTGTCCCAAGGTCTACTTCCTGGCCACGCCCCCTGACGACGGCGCCCTGGCCAGATACTTCGTGCACGCTGCTGATTTTACATTCAAGTAAGTTAGCAGTTCATTTTAATTTGGAGCTCGCACACGAGACGTTAATTCGCGCACTGTAACCTGTTCTCATGCAGACTGCAGCAAACAGTGCAAGTCATGCAGACAGTTACACTTTCACAGTGCAAATATATATGCAACACTCAAAGCAAAACAAGATGATTCACTTGCTTCAATGTTTGAATCATTGCTGTAGGCATCAACCACTGTACTCAAAAAACACATCTCGGAAATGTTTTCAAATGCAAATGGGCTGACGTATCTCAGACTACAAAGAGCGTGACACATATATGAATATTTTCATAAAACATTTTGCAGACTACCGGATAACGTGAGTTTCGAAGAGGGCGCATGCGTAGAGCCACTTTCCGTTGGGTTACACGGGTGCCGGCGGGCCGGGATTACACTGGGTCACAAGGTCCTAGTGACGGGCGCCGGTCCTATAGGTCTGTGCGCCATGCTGAGCGCCAAAGCGCTGGGAGCCTCCGCTGTTTGTATGACAGGTAAGGGATTTATTGATGTATGAATGCATCTATTTTTTATGATAATGCAAGAAATCCAAAGTTATATATATTTATAAACCTCTTTACAGATATTTTAGAATAATTCCTTACATTCTTTTCAACGATTTTAGACGTAATACACCTTGTTTTATTTATATATAATTACTGTTTATATTAGCCAAATATTTTGATATAGCTAGTTTTCAGTAAATGTAAAGAACCTTAGTATGACCCCCCTCCCCGCTTGTGAACGGAAAACAAAACAAAAGTCATACCCGACCCCAAATCATGGAGGAAACACGTGCATGTAACTGTGTTTCATTGTCATTTTAAGACATTGACGCCTCACGCCTGGAGTTCGCCAAGAAATGTGGCGCCACCCATACACTGCTGGTGGGGCGAGATGACAGTGAGGAGGACGTGGCAACCCGGGTGGCGAATCTACTGGGGGCGATGCCGGATAGAACCGTAGAGTGTAGCGGCGCTCAGTTCGCCGTCAACCTGGCCGTCCATGTAAGGGAGAAGAATCAGAAAACCGCTTAATCTTTTAAATATCATGG
>WFKH01008446.1:0-13024 GCA_016163765.1 Magallana hongkongensis
GAGCAGGTGCCCTTTGATGATTATATCTTAGTTATTACTGGTCCTAACTTCACCAAACTTGCATAGATGGTGTGTCTTATGATACTGATGCCTCTGACAGACAGGAATGCTGAATCTGAGCCATAGGTTTCGGATGCTGGATGAGGTTAAGGTTTTTTAGAGCTGGTTAAAGTTTTTGGAGCAGGTGCCCTTTGATGATTATATCTTAGTTGTTACTGGTCCTAACTACCAAACTTACATGGATGGTGTCTTATAATACTGATGCACCTGACAGGCAGGAATGCTGAATCTGAGCCATAGGTTTCGGATGCTGAAGGAGGTTAAGGTTTTAAGACTTGTTAAAGTTTTTGGAGCATGTGCCCTCTGATGATTATATCTTGTTTATTACTGGTCCTAACTTCACCAAACTTGCATGGATGATGCGTCTTATGATACTGATGCACCCGACAGGCATGAATGCTGAATCTGAGCCAAAGGTTTCGGATGCTGGATGAGGTAAAGGTTTTTGGAACAGGTCACATGTTTAATAAATATTAGTACTATTTCAAACTTGCATAGTTGATTGAACTATAATATAAACGAATCGCAGAGGTAGCTTCTGATGCAGAGCCTGATCTCCATTATCAAGGATGCTAAAAAATATATCTGGTCCTAACTTTACTAAACTTGCATGAATGGTGCGTCTTATGATACTGATGCACCTGACAGGTATGAATGCTGAATTTGACCCATAGGTTTCGGATGCTGGAGGGAGGTTAAGGTTTTAAGAGCTGGTTAAAGTTTTTGGAGCAGGTGCCCTTTGATGATTATATCTTAGTTATTACTGGTCCTAAGTTCACTAAACTTGCATGGATGATGCATCTTATGATCCTGATGCACCTGGCAGGCTTGAATGCTGAATCTGAGCCATAGGTTTCAGATGCTGGATGAGATTTGTTTTTTTGGAACAAGTCACATATTTTATAGATAATAGGTTGCATAGTTGATTTAACTATAATATTAATGAACCCCAGAGGTAGCTTCAGATGCAGATCTCCATTATCAAGGATGCTTAAAAAATTCTCCTTTCTCAAACCTGCTTGATAGATGTGTTTGTTGTTAAATGATATAATATGATTCCTGTTATATAGTATTGTATGATATGATACACCATTTATTAATATGATACAATATTATATCATATATTATATTGTAAAAAGTTATATGATACAATATGATATTGTATCAATTTTTTTGTACATTATGATATGATATTGTATCATGATATTGTTATGTATAGTATTGTTTATTATGATACAATATTGTATAATATGAGATTGTATAATATACTATTTTATAACATGTTATTGATTCATATGATATTGCAACATATAATATTGGATCTTATGATATAATATTGTTTAATATATATTGTATCATATAATACAATATTGTATAATATGATATTGGTTTAAATAATATTTTATTATATCACATGAATATGTATAATATGATATTGTATAATGTGATATTGTATCATATTATACAATATAGTATAATATGATATTGTATGATATAATATAGTACTATATCACATGATATTGTATCTATTGACATGATAAAATGTTGTATCTAATTTTATTGTATCATATGATACAATATCCTATTGTGTATCAAATATGATACAATATCATACAATACAATATCATACTATAATATTATACAATATAATATCATATGTTACAATATTGTGATGTATTATGTGATATAATATTGTATCATATATTATTATATTGTATCATATAATATCAATATCATGATATATTATGATATTGTATTATGTGATCAAATAAAATAATGTATAACAAGATACAATGTCATATCATATGTTACAATATCATATTTCATCATTATTTATTACAGTATTTTATTGTATTATATGATATATATTGTAGGAATCATAAGGTGCAATATCGTATTTTATATTATTGTATTGATAAACATTGTATCATATAATACCGTATGAAATGAACATATGATTATTATACAATTTTTTAAACATATGATATTGTTATACGATATTGTGTCAAAACAGTATCCATGTATATCCAAGATCATTATTAACTATGATTTTCAAATAATATGATAAAGGTGGTCTCATAAAGATGATTCCACATAAAGGTGATGCCTCGTCTCGGTGAGCTTTGTAATCTGTGATTACCTATGTTTTCATCAGTGGGCAATTGTTGAATTTTTAATCGGGTTTTCTGTAGGAAAAATCCAGTGATTGAAATGGTGAAAATGGCAGGTGGGCAGCTGAAAGGATACCTCTTTTGTACAGATAACTCCTAGTTTTTAAGATGGGAAGTTTTTGTTTTGAAGATCAATTGTACATATGTCAGAGATGTGCATATTACTTGAATTTTGATTTTTGATAATTTATGCAAAATTGTTGACCTTAGTCATTTTTTTGCATAATATTCAAAATAAGCATACCCTTCATCACGGAAATGAGTATCTGTGACCCTGATTTACAGAGATTTCATAAAGATCAAGTTCTCAATTTTGTGTTAATGGAGTATTCCCATCAACACCTTGTTTTAATCACAACACCAAAATGAGTTTCATTTCCTTTATGATAATAACTTGTACACTTCCTGGAGTCATAAACTTGTTTGTTGGTGCATGTATAAAAGAAACCTTACAATTCATAACAGGGTGAGAAAAATGAAAGTAACAACCTGCAAGTAATGGAGACAAAAAAATGGGTTACATAGTAGAATTGGTATTGGGGTCCATACTGCCATCAAGAAAATAATCACACTTAGAATGAGGTAAATTAAACAAGGTGTTCATTTAGGTATGGTCTACTCGCAGAAGATAACGTTTTATATCACAGCTTGGAATATGAAAATAAAAAAGCAGTTATTCTGCTGTCATAAAAATAGATGTACATAGTACACATGAATTTAGGTTTCTCCTAAAACACTGTCATTTTGAAAATCAAAAGTTTTTAAAAAGGAATATGTGTGTAAATGAAGCATTGGAAACATCAGATTTATCGGAACATGTATATGGGTTCCAGGAAAAGCCATGCTAAAAATTCTTTTGGATAGTTTGTCTCATTTTTAAATAGTGAAAAGTATATTAAAAAAAATAATATGCAACTACAGATGACCTTGCAATGGTCAAAATCTTCCACCTTCATTTGAAATAAAAAGACTGCTACAAATTAAACAAAAAAATTGTGTTGTCATGTATTCCATCAACTGTCTGTCAAAAAAAGTTTCCATATCACTCCATATCACTAAAATGACCAGGTTATAATTTGGCACAAGCTGTCAATGGCCTTAAAATACCCCATATGTAAAAATCTGTAATAGACTTGAGGGGGGGGGGAGGACTAAAATAGGCTACAGTAGCAACAGCATGAAAAGATAACAGGATTTTCTTTTGGATTTCAACAATAAAACACAGTAACAAAATGATAGAGACATGATTTCGTGCAGAGGTATTTACATTTGACCAGTATAAGATGATTAAGAAAATCAAGAACTGACAAAATTGTCCTACTGGAATGCATACCATTACACCATTTATTTTAGGCTTACTCTGATAAAAAAAAACAACAACAAAACAATGGCTTCTGTCCTGGACTGTCTAGGTGTATAACTGACAACAATGGAATGTAGTTTCTCAAACTTGATCCAATTAAAGCTTGAGTACACACAATCATTGATCAAAATTGTAACAATGAACATCCATAATTGCATAGATACATAATAGTTAAAAATACAAAATGCTTTGTTCACTCTCTGTATATAAACAGTTATCTGGTAGGATGACTAAATCGTTGATAACAGATGAAGATCAGGCAGCCAGGAGGGATACTGGTGCGCGGAAATCTGTGAATCGTCCCTTACCCTGAGAACACTACAACAACCATACATGATTTATCCTATCTAACTCCGATATATAGATTTGTTCTCTGCTACGTGGGTATATAGAATCACCAGACATTTCTAGATGACCTCATTTGTCCTGAATCTTCAGCTGTTCTATCTTTACTAGTCCCCTCTTGGAGCCCACCCTGAACTTGGCCAGGTCTTTTCTTGTCACAATTCCCACAGGCTACATTGAAATAAGAAAAAACCATATAAGTATCAGAAATAATTGCATGGCTATCTAGAAAATCCTAGATAAAGAGCCCCTCTTTAGTACAGGAAAGTTGGATAAAAAGATATTGATGGGACTGTGGTATTACCTTAACCTTTGAATAAGAAACTTTGTTCAAGGTCACTGCACATCTTTTGCTCACAAGCACTGGACTTTTTAAAAATAGTTACATGTATATTCTAGGAGACTAGGACCTTAAAATCTGATTTTTTTGAAGTAAGGTCAAGGTCATTACACACTTCTAAGCCAGGCATCTCAGTGTATTAAGTATATATGACTATAAAGTAAATGTACTATTTAATTTTATCTTGAGGGGGTAAATCAAACCAAAGTTACATGTATAAGAACTTTTAAGAATATTCAGCTTAAAACTTATTTTTCAGAAAAAGACCAGCAATGTTGTAATTTAGAAAATCCCTGTAATGTCTTTGGACTCACCACGTTCTTTTCGTCTGTGACAATGAGGTGCCGGAGCCCAAGGCCTCTGAACAGATTGAACACGCGGGGTAATGAGAATTTCTGTTCCACTGTGTAGGGGGAAGGGTTATAGTAGGGCTTTAGGTCCATCACATAACTCTTCTCCTCATCCGACAGCTCTATCTCCTGTAAGAAAAATAATCAAAGTTTTATCGTGAATGTACATAGAATTGCATGGGAAATTTTTTACATTTGGTATTGGTACAAAGTTAATACAGGGTTATGACTTACAGATACTTTGAGGTACACAGGGAAATGACGAACAGATACTTTCATACATTTGGTTAAGACTTACAGATACTTTGAGGTACACAGGGTAGAAATCTCTGAAATCTTTGATGGTTATATTCCTCGGAGGTACCTGGCCCTCTGGACAAAATATCTAGAAATGTCCAATGTAAAGCAGTATAAGTCGTCAACATTTATAGTCATTCAAATAATTGGAAAATATTGGCAAATGAATGAAATCTCTGAAACATTTAATAGTTTTACATCTATCTAGTACAGTTGAACTTCGATATCTCGAACACTGATATCTCGAATACAATGGATATGTTGAAGTGATTTGTAAGTCCCAATCACTTATTTTTTAAGTATTTTACCCTCAATATCTCAAATACTCGGAAATCTCGAAGTTTTTAAACAGTCCCATCTAGTTCGAGATAACGAAGTTTGACTGTATATATTTTAACCAGAACCTCTAACAGTTAGATTTTTAAGGATTTCATATTCATAAACAAATGAACTTTAACTACATGATGCCCTAAGAATTTAACTATCTTACACTGAAATTTTTTATAAATGCAGCGAAGATACCCACCTTCTTCTGCAGCAGAACCAGCAGCTGACTTCGAAGAATAAGTCCTTTTAGTTTTCCTTTACCTGGTGCCTGAACATTTATATTAATAAATATTAATCAACATTCATAAGCTGAACTTTTATACTATATCATATTAAAAATCTTCATCATGTGAAACATAAGGGACACTATCAAGACTTATCATATATTTGAGCTAAATTCATTTTTCTCGTTATATTTTTCATAGTGTATTTACGAAAGTTATCTTCACTTGGCAGAAGAAAGTTATGGCTATTATCTTTTTTTGTGCATGTTGAGTTTGAATCACTAAATCATTATAGCATCATAAACTTAATCCTTGAAGTACTTTATATGTATTACATTTGGCTGTGTACTTTATTTAGCGACTTCGAATTCTGCAAAATCAAGTACATTGCAAAATGCCTTGCTTATATGTATAGTAAAAGGTACATTCCGCTGAAAACGCTAATTTAAAAAATTCAGGCTACCTTGTTGAAAAATCAGTTTCTGCCAAATATCATATGGTAAATATAATACGTTTACAGTAATTGTTTTAATGCATAACTGCTACTGACCATAGGGTCATCCTCTATGACCGGGAAGCCACAGAACGTCTCCTCCTTCAGCATCCTGTATATGTTGTCCACTCTCTCCTTTGTTTTGAACGTAGCAAGTGGAGCACTCATTACATCACTTAAATGTACATGAAATCTCTTATAAATTAAACACTTTGAAATTTGAAAAATACCTCATGGAAATCCTTAAGATTAACCAACCTAATTAAAATTAGACTTCTAAAACCACTCCTCTACAATACGCTATACAAGATCTAACAACCTCCCATATGGGGTCATCTTAGAGCGACCTTTCAAATAGCCAATGAAATAACTGCTGTCGAAATCTTGGCTGCATGGTAGTTCGGACGTGTTTCTTTTTCACCTATGAACCTAAATCCCCAAGATGTCTCGCGTAGTAAACAATGTCATGTGTCGATTCAAAGTCTGTGTTGTTGTTTGCATGAATTACAACGAATAGCAGACCAGACGGATAGTATACACAATTTCAGAAAAATTCAACTTGGCATAAAAGAAACGTCCGAGCATTAGAGATGCAAGAGATACAGCTATTAAATTATTTTAAGACTTGTTTATTGAAGCTCGAGTCTGAAATTTTTATGTTTATTCTTTATTGAAAGGTCGCTCTGAGATGACCCCGTATGGCATTTTGTTATATCTTGTATAGCGTATTGCAGAGGAGCAGTTTAACAAGTCTTATTTTAATAAGACTGTAAAATTAACAGATTGTGTTACAGAAATAAACACAGAAATTCTATTTTTGGAAGCACTTTTCTATCAAGAAAGCCCCATATAGTATTTTGAACTTCTTGTCTTAGATTCACATCACAGTTTTTTCAAAAGCTTATAGTATCAAACATTCGCAATTTTATTATTACAGTATCCTGCAGACAGATAGGTTCTCACCTGGCTCTGAGGTCGTCACACAGGGGTGGACACTCAAAAGGTAGTGTTGGTATCCCCATCACCTCCACATTCATGTCATACAAACCCTTTCAGATAAAAAGAAAAATCTGTATAAATCTGGTCATAAGGACAGATTGACAGAAAAATTGTACTTGCATGTAACTCTGACAAATGGACACAAATACTTAATCAATACTTTAAAATTTAAGGAAAGATCTTCAAATGATCCAGAAACTTACAGTATGTATCATTAAAGTTTTGAAAACTGATATGTTAATCTAACATATACCAGTAAGTTTCAGAACATCGAAAAGTAAACAGCAATTGCAATAAATCCCTTTAGTTTTAATTAAACTTTATATAAGAATAATTCTCTTGGAAATAAATTTGACAAAGTAATGTAATGGATATGGTACCGGTACTTACCGTGGTAATAAAATCGCCAACCCATTTAGAGATCATGAGAACTATCATGATGGGAAGTCCGAACGAGATGTCGTCGGTACACTCTACGATGATCACGGTCAGACTGATGGTGGTACGCAGAATCCCGCCCAGCTGACATGCTGCTCCAATCAGGGCAAACTTACCCACGTCTAATTGCTGTCAAAGAGTCGCAATACTTGTGACTGAATATTTTACCTTAACAGACATTATTATAAGAAAATGAGTAATACATTGATTCCAAGAAAATCACCAGTGTTGGCCAGGTATTCAATAAATTTTTTCATATACTGTTACTAGTATTGCCAAAAATAATAATGTGGGTTTTGCTTATTAGTTTCTATAAAAATTGCTATAATATAAAAAAGAATATATATATATATATATATATATATATATATATATATATATATATATATATAGAGTGCTTGCAAAAACCCCATAAATAGATCTTTTTATTGATGCATATACCATGCAAGTGAGAAGTTGTCTGCCCTTGCATCAGTTATAAATTGCATATTTGTATACATTTGTTGTTTATAGATATCCAAGCATATTAGTAAGTTCATTTTGATAAAAATAGTGATTGATGCTTTTATCTCTTAGCCAACAAGCAGAATAATATGTAACCAATACTTTTTATAAGAACTCTACAGAAATAAAAGGAACTAACAAAATAAATTATTTGTTTCCAAAAAAAAAAAAATGCAAAAAATTAAGCTTGAGCATGAAAATAATAATACAACAAGAAAGAAGATTTCTGACCTGACAGCCAACAATACAAACCTAGTACAAAGAGGTGGAATGACACAAGAGAAATGGACCATACTTTATTTTTTAACTGTACTGCACGTGCTGAGCTAGCTTTTCAATTGGCTAGAAATACATCGCTCAGTCTCGTACAACACTTCATTAAATGTGATGTTGATATCTAATCTTACAAATATACATACAAGACCAATGAAGCTAAGGTGAACTCTTATATCTACTAAATCTTCAATGTCCAAGGTATTTAATACCGTAATTAAGTTACGAAAATGACAGATGCTTTATATAATTTAAATGATCAAAACACTATATTAAGTAATCGAAAACAATGGCCTGTTTAGAGCACAATCTCTTCACAAGTGTATATAGTTATACAGAGACACACTGAGGTCTGTTCCGCAGAGCGTCCTGGCGCTTGCGTGTGCTCGACAAAATTTAACATAAACGTTGATGAGCACTTGTTTTCCACTCTGCTGAATAAGCCTCAGGTCTTCTCCCATACACTTGTCTGTACCAACACTACAAAACACCATCAACAACACAAATAGACACCTAGGGACTGGAGTTAGTTCACATCTACCTCATTTTAAGACTTCAGAACAAAGAGTTAAGCAATATGCCTCCATGCAAAAGCTTCAGTTGGACTTACTAACAAGCAACAATTATGTTGGAATCGCCTGAAGCCAACATGTGACAACTTTAGTGGAAGTTTTTCTATTTGTTTCATTTTCCTCTCAGACCATCTATAACCATGGAGATTTACAAACAAAACAAATTTCATAATAATGATACATGTATATCTCTTTTGTTGATATAATTTCCTTTGAATAATTTTATGTATTTTTTATTGATGATATTTTACTCCTAAAGCCTCTATTATTTTGAATGATGTGATATTGTATTAAAAGTATGCATAAAACATTTTGCTGAAATTAACAGTAACAAAACAATAACATGAAGATTTTTTTTCACAACAGAATTAATATATAATTGGTATGAAAAAAATCTGAAATCTGAGTTTTTTCCCTTTCATAATTGTCAATGATGAATAGTTTTTCAATTTGGCAACCAAACTTGATTGCTAAAATTTTAAATTTAGGTAATCTTCTTCATGAAATTAAAAAACTGTTAGAAACAAATCAATATTTTTAACTGTTAGAGAAGAAAATAAACAAACAAGAAAAACTCCATTGTCACATTTTTACCTTACCTTGATCAGAGTACTGTTGGCAGCCTTTAGACGTGTATAGTAACTAAAGTCATTATATTTCTTCACATTTTAATCACCAAAATAGTGATATACATATAGTAACCGTAGTCATAATATCTCTTCACATTTAAGTCACCAAATTAATGGTATAAAATTAATAACAGAAGAGCACATCTGGGAGTTCATTTAATCTACAATCTTCCACTATAACTCTCCATCAAACTTTCAAGGAAATGAATAACTTAAGGAATTTGTTAATTCCTTTGAAGAATAGGTATGGCAGAGATTTAAACAAATACTGTAATCAGAATCTTGTATCACCTATGAACCTTAATTTGTCATTTAATTTAAAAAAAAATTTATTTCAAATTAAATAATAATAGCTACAGCAACATGATTGAATTTTTTTGAAATATAAATTCTTCCCAATAAAATTCTTAGGAAGTAATTTTAAATCTTTTTTAGCTAAAAAATCAAAGCAAATTACTTCCCAATCAAATGCTGTGATAGTAATTGACTACTTACCAGGTTTGGGTTTTCTGGCATCAAGTGCGCCACCCCCATACCAACGAGTCTCCCCCAGGCAGCGCCGATAGCGAGGGAGGGGATGAACACGCCACTGGACACGCTCAGTCCGTATGTCCACACACCCAGGACAAAGAAAATCAGCACAAACGCCACCAGACTGACCGCTCCATGACTCTCTGTCACAAAAGGAAGCTCCAATCATTGAGTCTGCTTACAAAGGCACTTTCAACACATTTTGTAAAGGTAAAATTGAACTATTTTATCTCAAACATTGATTCTTTATGATATACACATGTATCAGAGATATGTTGTAGTGAGTTGGAAGTCTTCACAACTGTTCTCTCTCTGTTTCTCAATACTTTAAGTATCGTGTTTATAAGATATCTCGGTCTCTCTTGGTCCCATAATGGTTTGAGACAACAGGTTTTACTGTATTCTAAGCCTTGTCTAAATTTGCCTTTCAATAAAATTGTAACTATAGACATCAATTTATAAAAATTTGTTGGCAATGTCTACCATCACAAATTATTACTTTGTCTTTACTTCTTACTTTGGCAAGCATTAATTTTTTTTTTAATCCACTCAACAACAAAATCCACAAAAATGATGCTGAACAAATAATAATGAAACTAGCTACAATACATCTGTTCAGAGTGGTCAGCAAACTAAATACACAGCACTATAATAACTGTTTGTGAACTCACCGAACGGGTCGTGAAGCAGGGCTTTTAGGCAGCCCTCTGGGGTGGTCAGGAATAGTGTCGACAGACCATTGTACTTCTTGTCAGCACAATACACCTACAAAATCAAAGTACTACTATGTATTCCACTGAAAAATATCCACAACCAGTTTGAGAACTGTTAGCCAATTACTCAATAAGTCTTATACTAGGGTATATATCAAGCAAATGGTCTTATAAGTGGATAAGTGGTCAAATGCCATATGAAACAAGACCTACAGATGCTGTGACAGCATGGCTGTCAAATGGGGCCTTCTCTGTGCAGTCATTAATTCCAACCATCAACCCAAAGGCTACAGCTGCAGACACCGTTGCCACTAGGCCAGCCTCAATTACCTTTATCCAGTTCTTGTTTAGATACCTACAATATAAGCAAAAATAATTAGATGCTTATCATACAGATGATTCCGTTTCATATCCTTAAAATCAAAAATTAAAACTCCTTCCATCATGTTCAAGTTTTTTGCTTTTGCTTCTTTTATTTTTTTTTAAGATTTAAATAAACATGTAGATTTACATTCTGAATAAACATGTATTTGCAACACAGAAAATAATCTTAATAGAACCCAATCAAGTTCTTAGTTAAAGGTCACATCAAGAAAAATCTTTTCATAAAGAATAAGTTGAGTGTTTTTAGGCACATCATACATCAAGCATAATATGTTGATGTACGACAATAATGATGCTCCTGGAGAGGGTTATGTAAATGTTGGTACATGTATATAAGCGTTGATGTACGACAATAATAAGTTTTATATGTATTTGGATTCTCCTGGAGAAGGGTTATGTAAATGTTGGTATATATTTATATACCTTTTCCTAAACACTGTTAGTTTGTAATTCATCACCACAAATAGAGCACCCAATAAACCACCTACAAAAAGAGAGAAGAATAATTCAGATTAGAAGACGCACAACAATGAAACGCCTATGAATGTCTTGTACATAGAGAGCTTTACAAGAGATCACCTTTACAAAATCTATTTACTCAGGCGCTAAGTGGCATACCCGTCCTGTTTAATCAACAATGTTTACAATCAACATTGTGTACAATGAACATTAATAATTCATTTGACGCTCGAAATCAAATTTACAAATATTTATCAGCTAACAAAAAGCAACTTCATGACAGTAATTCAGTTAGACCATAAAGGTTAAATGCTGGAAGTTTAGAGCTGAATATGCACTGCTTCTTAATTTGTTAAACAGAAAGTGTGACAAAAGTATTTTACCTATCACTGCCATGAATATAAAGACTGGGATTTCAATCAAGTCAAACTTTAGATCCTGTACGAAATAAAAAGAAGGCAATTAATTCAACAATATGAAATGTATTACATATATAAATGTAAACAAAAACCAACTGTTAAAATCCATTTTATGACGCATTTTGCAGAATTTAATTGACACGTAACAGGAAGCCTAACAAAAACCTTGCAATGTTTCTGAACAATCCTTTTTCAGTGCAAAGAAAATGATTTTTTTCACTTTATTGTCTTCAAAACCTTTGTACATTTAAGCATTCAATAAAATTTCTGCCAATGAAAAATATATTATTTTCCAGAACAAACAGTTACTGTATAAAAGATGTCTTTATACCAAGAACAGCCATTCAATCAAGATTTCACACATGTCCCCATGTAATATGCAATCCAAAGTATGGTGGGCTAGGAACAAAATTTGAGGCCAAAGAAATCTTCGAATTTCAATACAATACATAGCCTAACTTATAAGCCGTTACATAGTTTAGAATGTGCAAAAACATTTTTTATTTCCTATGATTACTATTAATTCTCATAGAACCAATACAAAGCCACCCCCTTGTTGGCATTATAACAGATATAAGAGGACCCCTGCTATAGCCTACAGTAAATTCCTGTACTTAGTACATGAAAGGAAAGAGTGACTTACAAACTTAAATGCATTGAATCGGACCAATCCAGGGTCAGTGAGTTTTGTTGGGTCTCCATTTATGGCACTGATTAAAAAGTTGGTGGCAAAACAGGCTACCATTGAAGAAAAAAACTGTTAAAAAGAAAAAAACAACCAAACAAATCAGTTCTTCAGTTCTTTACTTTATCCATTCCCAGCTTGACATTCAGTTTATCAATTAATAGACTATATACATATATCCATATATTTTAGTTTCCATAGCTCAGCCACTGCAATACTTACAACTCTCCATGTTAGATCCTGATTCCAAAAGCTGGCTGCTTCTTCTAAACTAAAGAGTGTTCCCCCTATGGGAGCCCCGAAAGCCGAGGAAACTCCTGATGCTGCTCCTCCCGCCACGAAATCCCGGATCTCATGGTCATTCCTAAACGCTGAATAGAACTATGAAAGAAAGGAAATCCTACAAAACTACTACACTGACATACTGATAGTAGTATATGTCATACAA
>WFKH01008447.1:0-12847 GCA_016163765.1 Magallana hongkongensis
GAGCAGGTGCCCTTTGATGATTATATCTTAGTTATTACTGGTCCTAACTACCAAACTTACATGGATGGTGTCTTATAATACTGATGCACCTGACAGGCAGGAATGCTGAATCTGAGCCATAGGTTTCGGATGCTGAAGGAAGTTAAGGTTTTAAGAGCTTGTTAAAGTTTTTGGAGCAGGTGCCCTCTGATGATTATATCTTGTTTATTACTGGTCCTAACTTCACCAAACTTGCATGGATGATGCGTCTTATGATACTGATGCACCTGACAGGCATGAATGCTGAATCTGAGCCAAAGGTTTCGGATGCTGGATGAGGTAAAGGTTTTTGGAACAGGTCACATGTTTAATAAATATTAGTACTATTTCAAACTTGCATAGTTGATTGAACTATAATATAAACGAATCGCAGAGGTAGCTTTTGATGCAGAGCCTGATCTCCATTATCAAGGATGCAAAAAAATATATCTGGTCCTAACTTTACTAAACTTGCATGAATGGTGCGTCTTGTGATACTGATGCACCTGACAGGTATGAATGCTGAATTTGACCCATAGGTTTCGGATGCTGGAGGGAGGTTAAGGTTTTAAGAGCTGGTTAAAGTTTTTGGAGCAGGTGCCCTTTGATGATTATATCTTAGTTATTACTGGTCCTAAGTTCACTAAACTTGCATGGATGATGCATCTTATGATCCTGATGCACCTGGCAGGCTTGAATGCTGAATCTGAGCCATAGGTTTCAGATGCTGGATGAGATTTGTTTTTTTGGAACAAGTCACATATTTTATAGATAATAGGTTGCATAGTTGATTTAACTATAATATTAATGAACCCCAGAGGTAGCTTCAGATGCAGATCTCCATTATCAAGGATGCTTAAAAAATTCTCCTTTCTCAAACCTGCTTGATAGATGTGTTTGTTGTTAAATGATATAATATGATTCCTGTTATATAGTATTGTATGATATGATACACCATTTATTAATATGATACAATATTATATCATATATTATATTGTAAAAAGTTATATGATACAATATGATATTGTATCAATTTTTTTGTACATTATGATATGATATTGTATCATGATATTGTTATGTATAGTATTGTTTATTATGATACAATATTGTATAATATGAGATTGTATAATATACTATTTTATAACATGTTATTGATTCATATGATATTGCAACATATAATATTGGATCGTATGATATAATATTGTTTAATATATATTGTATCATTTAATACAATATTGTATAATATGATATTGGTTTAAATAATATTTTATTATATCACATGAATATGTATAATATGATATTGTATAATGTGATATTGTATCATATTATACAATATAGTATAATATGATATTGTATGATATAATATAGTACTATATCACATGATATTGTATCTATTGATATGATACAATGTTGTATCTAATTTTATTGTATCATATGATACAATATCCTATTGTGTATCAAATATGATACAATATCATACAATACAATATCATACTATAATATTATACAATATAATATCATATGTTACAATATTGTGATGTATTATGTGATATATTGTATCATATATTATTATATTGTATCATATAATATCAATATCATGATATATTATGATATTGTATTATGTGATCAAATAAAATAATGTATAACAAGATACAATGTCATATCATATGTTACAATATCATATTTCATCATTATTTATTACAGTATTTGATTGTATTATATGATATATATTGTAGGAATCATAAGGTGCAATATCGTATTTTATATTATTGTATTGATAAACATTGTATCATATAATACCGTATGAAATGAACATATGATTATTATACAATTTTTTAAACATATGATATTGTTATACGATATTGTGTCAAAACAGTATCCATGTATATCCAAGATCATTATTAACTATGATTTTCAAATAATATGATAAAGGTGGTCTCATAAAGATGATTCCACATAAAGGTGATGCCTCGTCTCGGTGAGCTTTGTAATCTGTGATTACCTATGTTTTCATCAGTGGGCAATTGTTGAATTTTTAATCGGGTTTTCTGTAGGAAAAATCCAGTGATTGAAATGGTGAAAATGGCAGGTGGGCAGCTGAAAGGATACCTCTTTTGTACAGATAACTCCTAGTTTTTAAGATGGGAAGTTTTTGTTTTGAAGATCAATTGTACATATGTCAGAGATGTGCATATTACTTGAATTTTGATTTTTGATAATTTATGCAAAATTGTTGACCTTAGTCATTTTTTTGCATAATATTCAAAATAAGCATACCCTTCATCACGGAAATGAGTATCTGTGACCCTGATTTACAGAGATTTCATAAAGATCAAGTTCTCAATTTTGTGTTAATGGAGTATTCCCATCAACACCTTGTTTTAATCACAACACCAAAATGAGTTTCATTTCCTTTATGATAATAACTTGTACACTTCCTGGAGTCATAAACTTGTTTGTTGGTGCATGTATAAAAGAAACCTTACAATTCATAACAGGGTGAGAAAAATGAAAGTAACAACCTGCAAGTAATGGAGACAAAAAAATGGGTTACATAGTAGAATTGGTATTGGGGTCCATACTGCCATCAAGAAAATAATCACACTTAGAATGAGGTAAATTAAACAAGGTGTTCATTTAGGTATGGTCTACTCGCAGAAGATAACGTTTTATATCACAGCTTGGAATATGAAAATAAAAAAGCAGTTATTCTGCTGTCATAAAAATAGATGTACATAGTACACATGAATTTAGGTTTCTCCTAAAACACTGTCATTTTGAAAATCAAAAGTTTTTAAAAAGGAATATGTGTGTAAATGAAGCATTGGAAACATCAGATTTATCGGAACATGTATATGGGTTCCAGGAAAAGCCATGCTAAAAATTCTTTTGGATAGTTTGTCTCATTTTTAAATAGTGAAAAGTATATTAAAAAAAATAATATGCAACTACAGATGACCTTGCAATGGTCAAAATCTTCCACCTTCATTTGAAATAAAAAGACTGCTACAAATTAAACAAAAAAATTGTGTTGTCATGTATTCCATCAACTGTCTGTCAAAAAAAGTTTCCATATCACTCCATATCACTAAAATGACCAGGTTATAATTTGGCACAAGCTGTCAATGGCCTTAAAATACCCCATATGTAAAAATCTGTAATAGACTTGAGGGGGGGGGGAGGACTAAAATAGGCTACAGTAGCAACAGCATGAAAAGATAACAGGATTTTCTTTTGGATTTCAACAATAAAACACAGTAACAAAATGATAGAGACATGATTTCGTGCAGAGGTATTTACATTTGACCAGTATAAGATGATTAAGAAAATCAAGAACTGACAAAATTGTCCTACTGGAATGCATACCATTACACCATTTATTTTAGGCTTACTCTGATAAAAAAAAAACAACAACAAAACAATGGCTTCTGTCCTGGACTGTCTAGGTGTATAACTGACAACAATGGAATGTAGTTTCTCAAACTTGATCCAATTAAAGCTTGAGTACACACAATCATTGATCAAAATTGTAACAATGAACATCCATAATTGCATAGATACATAATAGTTAAAAATACAAAATGCTTTGTTCACTCTCTGTATATAAACAGTTATCTGGTAGGATGACTAAATCGTTGATAACAGATGAAGATCAGGCAGCCAGGAGGGATACTGGTGCGCGGAAATCTGTGAATCATCCCTTACCCTGAGAACACTACAACAACCATACATGATTTAGCCTATCTAACTCCGATATATAGATTTGTTCTCTGCTACGTGGGTATATAGAATCACCAGACATTTCTAGATGACCTCATTTGTCCTGAATCTTCAGCTGTTCTATCTTTACTAGTCCCCTCTTGGAGCCCACCCTGAACTTGGCCAGGTCTTTTCTTGTCACAATTCCCACAGGCTACATTGAAATAAGAAAAAACCATATAAGTATCAGAAATAATTGCATGGCTATCTAGAAAATCCTAGATAAAGAGCCCCTCTTTAGTACAGGAAAGTTGGATAAAAAGATATTGATGGGACTGTGGTATTACCTTAACCTTTGAATAAGAAACTTTGTTCAAGGTCACTGCACATCTTTTGCTCACAAGCACTGGACTTTTTAAAAATAGTTACATGTATATTCTAGGAGACTAGGACCTTAAAATCTGATTTTTTTGAAGTAAGGTCAAGGTCATTACACACTTCTAAGCCAGGCATCTCAGTGTATTAAGTATATATGACTATAAAGTAAATGTACTATTTAATTTTATCTTGAGGGGGTAAATCAAACCAAAGTTACATGTATAAGAACTTTTAAGAATATTCAGCTTAAAACTTATTTTTCAGAAAAAGACCAGCAATGTTGTAATTTAGAAAATCCCTGTAATGTCTTTGGACTCACCACGTTCTTTTCGTCTGTGACAATGAGGTGCCGGAGCCCAAGGCCTCTGAACAGATTGAACACGCGGGGTAATGAGAATTTCTGTTCCACTGTGTAGGGGGAAGGGTTATAGTAGGGCTTTAGGTCCATCACATAACTCTTCTCCTCATCCGACAGCTCTATCTCCTGTAAGAAAAATAATCAAAGTTTTATCGTGAATGTACATAGAATTGCATGGGAAATTTTTTACATTTGGTATTGGTACAAAGTTAATACAGGGTTATGACTTACAGATACTTTGAGGTACACAGGGAAATGACGAACAGATACTTTCATACATTTGGTTAAGACTTACAGATACTTTGAGGTACACAGGGTAGAAATCTCTGAAATCTTTGATGGTTATATTCCTCGGAGGTACCTGGCCCTCTGGACAAAATATCTAGAAATGTCCAATGTAAAGCAGTATAAGTCGTCAACATTTATAGTCATTCAAATAATTGGAAAATATTGGCAAATGAATGAAATCTCTGAAACATTTAATAGTTTTACATCTATCTAGTACAGTTGAACTTCGATATCTCGAACACTGATATCTCGAATACAATGGATATGTTGAAGTGATTTGTAAGTCCCAATCACTTATTTTTTAAGTATTTTACCCTCAATATTTCAAATACTCGGAAATCTCGAAGTTTTTAAACAGTCCCATCTAGTTCGAGATAACGAAGTTTGACTGTATATATTTTAACCAGAACCTCTAACAGTTAGATTTTTAAGGATTTCATATTCATAAACAAATGAACTTTAACTACATGATGCCCTAAGAATTTAACTATCTTACACTGAAATTTTTTATAAATGCAGCGAAGATACCCACCTTCTTCTGCAGCAGAACCAGCAGCTGACTTCGAAGAATAAGTCCTTTTAGTTTTCCTTTACCTGGTGCCTGAACATTTATATTAATAAATATTAATCAACATTCATAAGCTGAACTTTTATACTATATCATATTAAAAATCTTCATCATGTGAAACATAAGGGACACTATCAAGACTTATCATATATTTGAGCTAAATTCATTTTTCTCGTTATATTTTTCATAGTGTATTTACGAAAGTTATCTTCACTTGGCAGAAGAAAGTTATGGCTATTATCTTTTTTTGTGCATGTTGAGTTTGAATCACTAAATCATTATAGCATCATAAACTTAATCCTTGAAGTACTTTATATGTATTACATTTGGCTGTGTACTTTATTTAGCGACTTCGAATTCTGCAAAATCAAGTACATTGCAAAATGCCTTGCTTATATGTATAGTAAAAGGTACATTCCGCTGAAAACGCTAATTTAAAAAATTCAGGCTACCTTGTTGAAAAATCAGTTTCTGCCAAATATCATATGGTAAATATAATACGTTTACAGTAATTGTTTTAATGCATAACTGCTACTGACCATAGGGTCATCCTCTATGACCGGGAAGCCACAGAACGTCTCCTCCTTCAGCATCCTGTATATGTTGTCCACTCTCTCCTTTGTTTTGAACGTAGCAAGTGGAGCACTCATTACATCACTTAAATGTACATGAAATCTCTTATAAATTAAACACTTTGAAATTTGAAAAATACCTCATGGAAATCCTTAAGATTAACCAACCTAATTAAAATTAGACTTCTAAAACCACTCCTCTACAATACGCTATACAAGATCTAACAACCTCCCATATGGGGTCATCTTAGAGCGACCTTTCAAATAGCCAATGAAATAACTGCTGTCGAAATCTTGGCTGCATGGTAGTTCGGACGTGTTTCTTTTTCACCTATGAACCTAAATCCCCAAGATGTCTCGTGTAGTAAACAATGTCATGTGTCGATTCAAAGTCTGTGTTGTTGTTTGCATGAATTACAACGAATAGCAGACCAGACGGATAGTATACACAATTTCAGAAAAATTCAACTTGGCATAAAAGAAACGTCCGAGCATTAGAGATGCAAGAGATACAGCTATTAAATTATTTTAAGACTTGTTTATTGAAGCTCGAGTCTGAAATTTTTATGTTTATTCTTTATTGAAAGGTCGCTCTGAGATGACCCCGTATGGCATTTTGTTATATCTTGTATAGCGTATTGCAGAGGAGCAGTTTAACAAGTCTTATTTTAATAAGACTGTAAAATTAACAGATTGTGTTACAGAAATAAACACAGAAATTCTATTTTTGGAAGCACTTTTCTATCAAGAAAGCCCCATATAGTATTTTGAACTTCTTGTCTTAGATTCACATCACAGTTTTTTCAAAAGCTTATAGTATCAAACATTCGCAATTTTATTATTACAGTATCCTGCAGACAGATAGGTTCTCACCTGGCTCTGAGGTCGTCACACAGGGGTGGACACTCAAAAGGTAGTGTTGGTATCCCCATCACCTCCACATTCATGTCATACAAACCCTTTCAGATAAAAAGAAAAATCTGTATAAATCTGGTCATAAGGACAGATTGACAGAAAAATTGTACTTGCATGTAACTCTGACAAATGGACACAAATACTTAATCAATACTTTAAAATTTAAGGAAAGATCTTCAAATGATCCAGAAACTTACAGTATGTATCATTAAAGTTTTGAAAACTGATATGTTAATCTAACATATACCAGTAAGTTTCAGAACATCGAAAAGTAAACAGCAATTGCAATAAATCCCTTTAGTTTTAATTAAACTTTATATAAGAATAATTCTCTTGGAAATAAATTTGACAAAGTAATGTAATGGATATGGTACCGGTACTTACCGTGGTAATAAAATCGCCAACCCATTTAGAGATCATGAGAACTATCATGATGGGAAGTCCGAACGAGATGTCGTCGGTACACTCTACGATGATCACGGTCAGACTGATGGTGGTACGCAGAATCCCGCCCAGCTGACATGCTGCTCCAATCAGGGCAAACTTACCCACGTCTAATTGCTGTCAAAGAGTCGCAATACTTGTGACTGAATATTTTACCTTAACAGACATTATTATAAGATAATGAGTAATACATTGATTCCAAGAAAATCACCAGTGTTGGCCAGGTATTCAATAAATTTTTTCATATACTGTTACTAGTATTGCCAAAAATAATAATGTGGGTTTTGCTTATTAGTTTCTATAAAAATTGCTATAATATAAAAAAGAATATATATATATATATATATATATATATATATATATATATATATATATATATAGAGTGCTTGCAAAAACCCCATAAATAGATCTTTTTATTGATGCATATACCATGCAAGTGAGAAGTTGTCTGCCCTTGCATCAGTTATAAATTGCATATTTGTATACATTTGTTGTTTATAGATATCCAAGCATATTAGTAAGTTCATTTTGATAAAAATAGTGATTGATGCTTTTATCTCTTAGCCAACAAGCAGAATAATATGTAACCAATACTTTTTATAAGAACTCTACAGAAATAAAAGGAACTAACAAAATAAATTATTTGTTTCCAAAAAAAAAAAAAATGCAAAAAATTAAGCTTGAGCATGAAAATAATAATACAACAAGAAAGAAGATTTCTGACCTGACAGCCAACAATACAAACCTAGTACAAAGAGGTGGAATGACACAAGAGAAATGGACCATACTTTATTTTTTAACTGTACTGCACGTGCTGAGCTAGCTTTTCAATTGGCTAGAAATACATCGCTCAGTCTCGTACAACACTTCATTAAATGTGATGTTGATATCTAATCTTACAAATATACATACAAGACCAATGAAGCTAAGGTGAACTCTTATATCTACTAAATCTTCAATGTCCAAGGTATTTAATACCGTAATTAAGTTACGAAAATGACAGATGCTTTATATAATTTAAATGATCAAAACACTATATTAAGTAATCGAAAACAATGGCCTGTTTAGAGCACAATCTCTTCACAAGTGTATATAGTTATACAGAGACACACTGAGGTCTGTTCCGCAGAGCGTCCTGGCGCTTGCGTGTGCTCGACAAAATTTAACATAAACGTTGATGAGCACTTGCTTTCCACTCTGCTGAATAAGCCTCAGGTCTTCTCCCATACACTTGTCTGTACCAACACTACAAAACACCATCAACAACACAAATAGACACCTAGGGACTGGAGTTAGTTCACATCTACCTCATTTTAAGACTTCAGAACAAAGAGTTAAGCAATATGCCTCCATGCAAAAGCTTCAGTTGGACTTACTAACAAGCAACAATTATGTTGGAATCGCCTGAAGCCAACATGTGACAACTTTAGTGGAAGTTTTTCTATTTGTTTCATTTTCCTCTCAGACCATCTATAACCATGGAGATTTACAAACAAAACAAATTTCATAATAATGATACATGTATATCTCTTTTGTTGATATAATTTCCTTTGAATAATTTTATGTATTTTTTATTGATGATATTTTACTCCTAAAGCCTCTATTATTTTGAATGATGTGATATTGTATTAAAAGTATGCATAAAACATTTTGCTGAAATTAACAGTAACAAAACAATAACATGAAGATTTTTTTTCACAACAGAATTAATATATAATTGGTATGAAAAAAATCTGAAATCTGAGTTTTTTCCCTTTCATAATTGTCAATGATGAATAGTTTTTCAATTTGGCAACCAAACTTGATTGCTAAAATTTTAAATTTAGGTAATCTTCTTCATGAAATTAAAAAACTGTTAGAAACAAATCAATATTTTTAACTGTTAGAGAAGAAAATAAACAAACAAGAAAAACTCCATTGTCACATTTTTACCTTACCTTGATCAGAGTACTGTTGGCAGCCTTTAGACGTGTATAGTAACTAAAGTCATTATATTTCTTCACATTTTAATCACCAAAATAGTGATATACATATAGTAACCGTAGTCATAATATCTCTTCACATTTAAGTCACCAAATTAATGGTATAAAATTAATAACAGAAGAGCACATCTGGGAGTTCATTTAATCTACAATCTTCCACTATAACTCTCCATCAAACTTTCAAGGAAATGAATAACTTAAGGAATTTGTTAATTCCTTTGAAGAATAGGTATGGCAGAGATTTAAACAAATACTGTAATCAGAATCTTGTATCACCTATGAACCTTAATTTGTCATTTAATTTAAAAAAAAATTTATTTCAAATTAAATAATAATAGCTACAGCAACATGATTGAATTTTTTTGAAATATAAATTCTTCCCAATAAAATTCTTAGGAAGTAATTTTAAATCTTTTTTAGCTAAAAAATCAAAGCAAATTACTTCCCAATCAAATGCTGTGATAGTAATTGACTACTTACCAGGTTTGGGTTTTCTGGCATCAAGTGCGCCACCCCCATACCAACGAGTCTCCCCCAGGCAGCGCCGATAGCGAGGGAGGGGATGAACACGCCACTGGACACGCTCAGTCCGTATGTCCACACACCCAGGACAAAGAAAATCAGCACAAACGCCACCAGACTGACCGCTCCATGACTCTCTGTCACAAAAGGAAGCTCCAATCATTGAGTCTGCTTACAAAGGCACTTTCAACACATTTTGTAAAGGTAAAATTGAACTATTTTATCTCAAACATTGATTCTTTATGATATACACATGTATCAGAGATATGTTGTAGTGAGTTGGAAGTCTTCACAACTGTTCTCTCTCTGTTTCTCAATACTTTAAGTATCGTGTTTATAAGATATCTCGGTCTCTCTTGGTCCCATAATGGTTTGAGACAACAAGGTTTTACTGTATTCTAAGCCTTGTCTAAATTTGCCTTTCAATAAAATTGTAACTATAGACATCAATTTATAAAAATTTGTTGGCAATGTCTACCATCACAAATTATTACTTTGTCTTTACTTCTTACTTTGGCAAGCATTAATTTTTTTTTTAATCCACTCAACAACAAAATCCACAAAAATGATGCTGAACAAATAATAATGAAACTAGCTACAATACATCTGTTCAGAGTGGTCAGCAAACTAAATACACAGCACTATAATAACTGTTTGTGAACTCACCGAACGGGTCGTGAAGCAGGGCTTTTAGGCAGCCCTCTGGGGTGGTCAGGAATAGTGTCGACAGACCATTGTACTTCTTGTCAGCACAATACACCTACAAAATCAAAGTACTACTATGTATTCCACTGAAAAATATCCACAACCAGTTTGAGAACTGTTAGCCAATTACTCAATAAGTCTTATACTAGGGTATATATCAAGCAAATGGTCTTATAAGTGGATAAGTGGTCAAATGCCATATGAAACAAGACCTACAGATGCTGTGACAGCATGGCTGTCAAATGGGGCCTTCTCTGTGCAGTCATTAATTCCAACCATCAACCCAAAGGCTACAGCTGCAGACACCGTTGCCACTAGGCCAGCCTCAATTACCTTTATCCAGTTCTTGTTTAGATACCTACAATATAAGCAAAAATAATTAGATGCTTATCATACAGATGATTCCGTTTCATATCCTTAAAATCAAAAATTAAAACTCCTTCCATCATGTTCAAGTTTTTTGCTTTTGCTTCTTTTATTTTTTTTTAAGATTTAAATAAACATGTAGATTTACATTCTGAATAAACATGTATTTGCAACACAGAAAATAATCTTAATAGAACCCAATCAAGTTCTTAGTTAAAGGTCACATCAAGAAAAATCTTTTCATAAAGAATAAGTTGAGTGTTTTTAGGCACATCATACATCAAGCATAATATGTTGATGTACGACAATAATGATGCTCCTGGAGAGGGTTATGTAAATGTTGGTACATGTATATAAGCGTTGATGTACGACAATAATAAGTTTTATATGTATTTGGATTCTCCTGGAGAAGGGTTATGTAAATGTTGGTATATATTTATATACCTTTTCCTAAACACTGTTAGTTTGTAATTCATCACCACAAATAGAGCACCCAATAAACCACCTACAAAAAGAGAGAAGAATAATTCAGATTAGAAGACGCACAACAATGAAACGCCTATGAATGTCTTGTACATAGAGAGCTTTACAAGAGATCACCTTTACAAAATCTATTTACTCAGGCGCTAAGTGGCATACCCGTCCTGTTTAATCAACAATGTTTACAATCAACATTGTGTACAATGAACATTAATAATTCATTTGACGCTCGAAATCAAATTTACAAATATTTATCAGCTAACAAAAAGCAACTTCATGACAGTAATTCAGTTAGACCATAAAGGTTAAATGCTGGAAGTTTAGAGCTGAATATGCACTGCTTCTTAATTTGTTAAACAGAAAGTGTGACAAAAGTATTTTACCTATCACTGCCATGAATATAAAGACTGGGATTTCAATCAAGTCAAACTTTAGATCCTGTACGAAATAAAAAGAAGGCAATTAATTCAACAATATGAAATGTATTACATATATAAATGTAAACAAAAACCAACTGTTAAAATCCATTTTATGACGCATTTTGCAGAATTTAATTGACACGTAACAGGAAGCCTAACAAAAACCTTGCAATGTTTCTGAACAATCCCTTTTCAGTGCAAAGAAAATGATTTTTTTCACTTTATTGTCTTCAAAACCTTTGTACATTTAAGCATTCAATAAAATTTCTGCCAATGAAAAATATATTATTTTCCAGAACAAACAGTTACTGTATAAAAGATGTCTTTATACCAAGAACAGCCATTCAATCAAGATTTCACACATGTCCCCATGTAATATGCAATCCAAAGTATGGTGGGCTAGGAACAAAATTTGAGGCCAAAGAAATCTTCGAATTTCAATACAATACATAGCCTAACTTATAAGCCGTTACATAGTTTAGAATGTGCAAAAACATTTTTTATTTCCTATGATTACTATTAATTCTCATAGAACCAATACAAAGCCACCCCCTTGTTGGCATTATAACAGATATAAGAGGACCCCTGCTATAGCCTACAGTAAATTCCTGTACTTAGTACATGAAAGGAAAGAGTGACTTACAAACTTAAATGCATTGAATCGGACCAATCCAGGGTCAGTGAGTTTTGTTGGGTCTCCATTTATGGCACTGATTAAAAAGTTGGTGGCAAAACAGGCTACCATTGAAGAAAAAAACTGTTAAAAAGAAAAAAACAACCAAACAAATCAGTTCTTCAGTTCTTTACTTTATCCATTCCCAGCTTGACATTCAGTTTATCAATTAATAGACTATATACATATATCCATATATTTTAGTTTCCATAGCTCAGCCACTGCAATACTTACAACTCTCCATGTTAGATCCTGATTCCAAAAGCTGGCTGCTTCTTCTAAACTAAAGAGTGTTCCCCCTATGGGAGCCCCGAAAGCCGAGGAAACTCCTGATGCTGCTCCTCCCGCCACGAAATCCCGGATCTCATGGTCATTCCTAAACGCTGAATAGAACTATGAAAGAAAGGAAATCCTACAAAACTACTACACTGACATACTGATAGTAGTATATGTCATACAA